>KN823026.1:3986-19188 GCA_000827465.1 Tulasnella calospora MUT 4182 | reverse complement strand
TCGCGAGTCCCGGTGTCTCTTTCCCGCTTGCTACGGAATACAGTAGGAGATGCGGCGTTCAAGGTTTGACTCATTACATGCGTCCATTCCGTACAGCTGATTTACTGGTTTGCGAATAGCACTTTCAAGTTCAGCTTGTGGACCACATTATCGCTCGGCTGCGCGGCCTCGAGTACTCCTGGGACGAACCAATCACCTTGGCCTCCGACCATTCAGCCGTAGAAGTACATAAAGACCGCATATATGCCCACGGGACCGCTCGGTTTAACTATACAACCTATGATATCCGTCGCGGACAAGACACCATCAAGCCGGCATTGAAGTTTAGCGACACTCTCGTTCAGTCTGGAAACTCCGATAGATCAACGATTATGCTTGTCGCCGATGAAAGCGACAGCCAAGCTTCAACGCCCCGGCGTCGTCGATTCTGGTATGCACGAGTCCTGGGAATCTTCCACTGCGTCGCCCGTGACCGCTTTGCGGAGGGGAGCGAGTGGGAAAGGATCGACTTCCTCTGGATTAGGTGGATGGGTGCTGACCCCGATTCCCGAAGCGGCCTGAACGCCAGGCGCTTGGAACGAGTAGGCTACGTTCCAGATGTTGACGGACCAGGCGCATTCGGTTTCATTGATCCGGCTGATGTCGTTCGGGCGAGCCATCTGGTCCCGGCGTTCCATCACGGAACAAGGGCAGACCTTCTTAGCTCGTCTCAATCCGTGGCTTTTGACTTCAACGGTCCGGAGGGAGAAGACTATGAGTTTTACTATATTCTACGGTGAGACTCGATTCCGACCGACGTTTTCGGGCTTTTGGTAACGTCTCAACTTTGGTCCAGATTCTCCGATCGAGACATGGCTATGAGGAATCGAGGAGGTGGTGTAGGCCATCTAGATGCGAACCAAGTTTCCTCCCAGGAGGAGTATGCCGAGCCTAAAATTAGCGAGGAAGCGGCTGTGGATGGGTCTGGCGATAACGAGGTTCAGAGCGACGAGATAGACGATGCGTGGCCCGTGGGCGATCTTGAGACGGATGAAGAGTTGGGATGGGAGGCCGGGTGAAGAGGAAATGGACGGACAATCACACGAAGAGTCGAATGAGGAGGGTGATCTCTCAGAGACTTTAGACGACGATTAGCACAAATTCTATTCTATCTCATCTTTTGAAGCACGTGGAAATAGGAACACTAAAGCTTCTATTTGATAAAAACTTGAAGTTAGCTGCGGACTGAGAAAGGTCTGGCGAGACCTTGCAAGCTGGGGGATAGCCTAAACAAATCCTGCAGAGTCGGGGGTAGTCTAAACGCAGCCTGAAGAGTCGGGGTAGTCTAAACGGAACCTGAAGAGTCGAGGGTAATCTAAACGCAACCTGGAGAGCGGGGGGTTAGTCTAAACGCAGTCTGGCGAGTTGTCCGACAGTCTTGCGGAGGCTTGTCAGACGGTCAAGATCGAGATAGCCTGCTCAAGGTTTTTGCGCTTTTGCTGATGCAGGCATTGAAGTGATTCCGCTCGCTGGCACTCGTCGTGTGGTCTCACGAGACTGTCCGACCTAGCGCACCCCTCCTTTCACCGCACTATTCGCTGTGCCCTCGAAGAGACATCTTCATTTCGAGGCTACATCGATTCGTCGACACCTTTTGGTGGTGACTCTCTGCGAGGGAAACCCCATGCGAATCTAGCAACTCCATTTCCCAGTCACAACCTGCAAGAGACACGCAGAATCGTCTGCAACGGGCTGCACGAAAGCTCGCGACCGGAAAGTGGGGCATTATGGTCGGCGGTAGGAGGGATCATAAAGATGGTCATAGCTATGGAAGGTAGGAAGTGGGCCAAACGGTGACAAGCCCCGTTCGTCCTCCAAGCCGATATACCTTCTGTTTCGCTTCCTTTCTCTTCCAAGTCGAGACCCAAGGTTGCCGCCCAGAGTTCGCGTGTCAGTCACGGCCATTCCCGATAAGGGGGCGTTTGGCGAATATCGCGCTTCTAAAACTTCATGGAAAGCCCCATGTCCGCCAGACAATGTTTGGCATCCGTCTGGTGGGAGGCGATAGCTCCAAGCATCCACCATTACCTATATACACCAAGCCAAGGGTGATCGCTACATTGAACTCTGGTACCAACGATTTTGGGGCTTTCCTCGCTTTTGCAATCGCCAGCTGTTTGTTCAATCCAAACGGACAACATGTGTTCTACGAAAGCTGCACTAGACGGTGCAGTGCGCTCTCTGTTGCACCGAGCTTCTATGTCCTGGGAAATTTAGAAATCTGGAAATATCCTGGAAGTACCTCAAGAAGGACTTAAAAGCTCGTGAAATCCACCAGCAATATCAACCTTCGTTGCCCTGCTTCATCGATCTCCTTACGATCTGTCTCTTCCTACCACCGCGCCATTCAACTTATCTTGCTTAAGCTTGCCCTAGTTTCACCATCTCTTCCCATAACGGTGCGCATGCTAAATTCGCTTCTCCCTAATATCACTGACAGGCTTTCTACAGCATCCTCCCTCTCAATGTCGTCACCTAATGCTCCCATCACTGGCGTTGTGCGGCTCCGTGGTACACATGCAAGGGCGTCGTCATCGTCTAACACCCTCTCGCATCGTCCCCACCTGCGACCCTCAGCACGACACCACGTATACGAGGCTGAAAGTCCCAACCGCGAAGAACACGATGTCGACCCCTCAGAAGGACCGTTTCCGTTCAAGGCTTACGAGTGGGATTCTTGCTCTGCTGTCTCTGACCAACCTACTGACGGCTATGTGTAGGATGCTCGAGGACAAGGCCTTGACAACATACGTTCAATGGCACCAAGAAAGGGGGTCACATGGTCTCTTAATTCCGAATATCGGGGCGTTCGTCGAGTATGCCTTGCCTAAACACTTCCCGGGTGTGAAAAAGGTACACTCACTCCCCAGCAGTCGGCAGCCGCCGATCTCACACTGTTATTTCTTGCAGTGGGGAAGTTTTCAAAAGCAGTTAAGCAATTACGGATTTGAAAAGCAGGATAGGGCGAGTATCATTGACTTGGCACTTGGGGCTCGCGACCTTTCTAAGTCCAACTCTTCTTTGCCATAGAGTACGACCCAGGCTTTCTATACCCATTGGAACAACAAGTTTCGCCAAGGTCACCCTGAGCTTCTCCCTGAGGTTACGCGTAGGCCTGATCGGGGGGTGAAGACGTCAACTCGCCAGGATGCGGTGCAGAAACAGCCCGCTACGACTCCCGACTCTGGTTCCCAGCCTTTAAACCTACTGGAACTTCAAGAGTGGATCAACCGACTCGAGAACGATTTCAACGAGATCAAAAACGAGAACATACAGATCAGAAACGAGAACAACCAGCTCAAACGTGAAAACAACCACCTCAAGAACGAGGTTTTGGAGTTGAAGTACCGCCAGTCAGCATCGGAGGGACGACTCGACAAAGTGGAGACTCAGCTTCAGGATGTAATGCGAGAGCTAAGCGCAAGATCTGTTGGAGGTGGTTTGTTAAATTCAGTGGGTGATCCTGGGCTAGGGGTGTTGGCGTTTAACAACAACTTCCGGACGAACGAAGCAGGGAATCATAGTGGTATTCTGGACGGTTTTATGCTCAAGCCACAGATTGGTGCCTACGATGGTGGAAATTCACAGGCCCTCGCTCTCCATCCAAGAACCAGTATATCCAACGATACGATTAATCCAGCTTTGCTCGGACAACCATCCCATCGTCAGTCATCCGGTTTCGACTTGGCGGCCAACCCTGGAATCTTTCTATCGTATTCTTCCGGACATTCAGCACCGGGGGGACACATATCACAGCCATTTTTGATGCAAGGCACCTCGCAAAACAGTCTGGCCCCCACGCCTCTAGTCGACCCAATATTTAGGCATCCGCAAACCTCTATTCCCTCAATCAGCGCACCTTCCTTTGCTCACAACGCCCCTACAGTTACGTTTACGAACCAATCACCGACTCCTATTCAGGCCTCAGGATCTCGTGGGTTTTCAAGCAGACGAGGGCCTTTGGGAGCGATGCTTCGGGTGCCACCCCTGCCCCCGCCCAATGGCCCGAGCCGTTAGCTGTAAACCTTGATCCCTCACCAGGAACAGTCCCTCATAGTGAGTAGCGAGCTTTGCAACCAAGAAACACCGTACCATCGGAGCTAATGTACTGGAATATTGTACGCAGATATCTGCTGCGTTCGTCTGGGTATCTTCTCTCCTTTTCAAACTAATACCCTCGATACCAACTCCATAGACAGTTCTATTGCCCTTCCGTATCCTACCTTTCATCCTCCGTTGGCCATTTCTTATGGCCCGTTTCGCTCTCATGTCTCCTACCATTGTCTCTTAACCAAACTTGAAGCATTAAGGATTGTATTTTCTCTGTATAGAAAGTGTCGCAGGCAATGTATGCTCCTTCTTTCATAGCTTCTTTGTCCTTGAGTGCGGTGTAACAGTCAAGACCATAAGTTTCAACAGCCTTGATCGAAGTGCACCAAGTCTCCATACCACGAATCGAAGATAATGTCCACCTCTGAAGGGCTTTTATCTCACTCGGTGTGGAAGCTACCACAGAGACTGACGCTCCGAAGGGCGATGCTGCAAGCAGTGAGTAACCTTCCTCCCAGGTTCATGGACATGCAACTTCCTTTGTATTCTCTGGACATGTGGATTGTAGCGACCAGCACATTTCAGCTCTCGTTGAAATACCTTGTTATTGGCGTAGCGAAGCATTCAGGTTTGACATACCTGGTTTAACCGTACCAGGGCAAAACCGACCAGGTCCCACAACCGGAAAGCAAGGAAACACATTCCCCTTCGTTCTGTGGGCACGTTCCAGTGGACCACGGGGTCGGGGTCAACACCCGAACCTCGGCACCTCTCCCCACGACTCGCTCACTCCATGTCTAAACTATGACGAGACCGACAACGCTCCGGGTGGCGGGTGGCTAGGAGCGCTGGAAGGTCTGAATTTCGTCTACGTGCCCTCGATCCATGCTATCACCGCCATTTTCCCTGTAGTCGATGACAATGCGTCAATCCAGCTCTGGTGGCGAGCGCGGGCTCAGCCATGAAGGCGAAAGGACAAATCCTTCAGTTCATCGGATGTCGCATGGAAGCCTTTCCAGATCTAAATCGGTTCATGAGTCATTCTTCGCCCAGCTGGAAGGGGCCGTCCAGCAGATCCAGCCCCACTGACCGCTGGCCTTGCGACCAGGAGGTAATGAGTAAACCCTTACTTGTCCAATGCTCGGAAGTTTGACGTTTATCATATTGGTTATTAGCGCCGTGCTTGTGCAGTCCCTCGATCCCATCTGACTTCAACGAGAAGGGGAACGAAGGAATTTCATTTGGTGAATCTTCAATGGCGACGCTTTGATCTTATGTAAGCGAACAGAATATAAAGATAATCGATGCGTATCCTGATAAAGCAGGAGTCGAACAAATGCCTGCCTATGCCCGCCTAACGCGATCGAAGTCCCTTGTTCGGCTCGCATAGTGTGGTCGGCAGGGGACAAGGGACCATTTGGCACCGCACAGTTCTCACCAGGTCTCGGGCGCCGCACTACAGTACGAACACTCCCTAGACGAAGCTGACATTTCCAAACTCTTGATTAGTGAGGATCAAGAATCTATCCTGCGCTTTGTTGCGGATGTTGCAGGATGTTGGGTTTCTGATAGGGTGGCTGGGATGACTCACCATCGATCCGGATCCAAGGTATGGGTACCGGTCTGTCTCAATCTCCGTCAAAACACCTCCGATTTCCTTCATGCACATGCCCGGCATAACTTGGATTTTTTTCGGGAGAAAGGATTTCCACCAGACTTCCGTTGATTTCCAGAAATTGAAGCAGCCAAAAGAGAGATGTAGTGCTTTAACCATTCCAATTGCACCCACCCTATATACGTGAGTGGAATCGGGCTGTGATCCTGCTTCGTCTTCATCCACTTTCAGACCTAAACCATGGCTTAAACGCGAGATGGTCAGAATGCAGTCCTCATATCCGTACAGGGTATCGTTAGCCAACACCCAAGAATACCGCGGCGAAAACACAAACTAAAAGTCTAATGGTTGCTTTGTCGCGGTTTTGATGGTCAGTTACCTGCGATATCTCGATTATTCTCGGCATCCGACCTAACCATTACCTGTATTGTACATGGCGTGAGCCTACCCAAACCCGCACACAGCTCGGACCTTGATTGCCTTCAACGGTTTACTCAGTACTGGACGACTTTCCGCCGGATTTCTGGAACCCTCAACACCCTCACGCCCAAGAAAAGCCAAGGATTGAATTAATTTCGAGGAAGCCTTCGTCCACCGTGACCCAACGGAGCGGCCAATAAGGTAATTTTGAACTCCCATTCTCTTAGTTCCCGATGGCCCAAATCCCACGCTCTTTGAAATCCGATCGGCGGGGCAATGCACCAGACCCTGACAGGGCCACTGCCCGTGGCCACGCTTTCCGTCTCATGGCGATTCGGAAAGTGGAAAGGGATTCAGAAAAACGTTGAGCCCTATAAAAAAGGTCAACAACGCTCAATCAAACGCTACTTCATCATCCCCCGGACGACGCCTCGCTACCGCTCCAAAGCACTAGATCTAGATATACTAGTTTCCAACGGTCGTCCCTATTCGCGCTGGGGGCCTCCTGGAAACCGCTGCCAAGATGACATCACGTGACGCTCCCGGCTCGGTTCGGTCTCGGGGTGGACGCGCAGAGGAGCGGCGGTCGGCTGTTCATGCTCTCTCCCTCCCTTCCCAGCGCCGATCCTTCCCCGAAAAGCATACGCATGGGGGCTCCAAACCCAACAAATCCATGGCTACTTATTCTAGAAGTCGGCCCGACCAAGACGAAGGGTCTGGTCGTGCACGATGCTCGTCAGACGTCTCGATGGAAGACGGCAGCGAAGACACTCCCAGCAAAACTTCTTCCCCAGCGCAGATGGACGAAGTTAAGAAATCCACCGATGTGGATTCGAAATCTGGTGGGTATTTTAGGGGAAAGCTACAGAGGTGATGTGGTTCCTTCTAGTGTGGCTGTACACGATGCTGAGAATTCCATACGTGCAGAATGATAGAGAAGGAGTCGAATTACATCCAATGGGTCGAAGAAGGGTCGAATGCTATCTTGATTCCGAATGATAAGAACTTTGTAACCGAGGCCTTGCACAAGCACTTCGGGAACATCAAGGTCATTATCCCCGACGTCTACTGATTTAGGCCACGATTTACTAATCTCTTTCGCGCAGATGGAAAGCTTCGAAAAACAGCTGAGGAACTACGGCTATCAGAAAAAAACAGTTAAGGTGAGGAACTGGGACCTCCTTGCGTTGGGCTCGGTGTCACTGATTGGCGCAACTGCTTCCCGCTAGGGTGCGGAGGGTGCGGGAAGTCAATGGGTTCAGAAGGAGACGCCTCTACCCGATGATCCGAGCCCGCAGGATGGTGCAGCCGTCGTTACTAGCATAGCCCCTCGACCCTTCGACCAGCAAGATCTGGAAGCTAGGATAAAGGAACTCCAAAACGAGCTGAGTGCGACGAGGTTGGAGCTGGGTGAAACTAGGACGGAACTCGGTGCGACGAGGAAAGAACTGGACGCAACGAGGACGGAGCTGGGTGCAACTAGGACGGAGCTGGGTGCAACTAGGACGGAGCTGAGCGCAACTAGGACGGAGCTGAGCGCAACGAGGACGGAGCTGAGTGTGACGAGGACGGAGCAGTTCGCGACGAGAGCGGAGCTGAATGCAAATAGATCGGAGTTGAATGAAACTAGATCGGAGCTGAAGGGACTTCGAAATCTTATTTCGGAAGGTTGGTTCGAGATAACCAACACGCCCACCCAGCAGACGTCACCTGGTTACGGCTTCCAAGCCAATCCTGGGATCAGCTCCCAGACCTATCCCGGCGGACAGACGACATCCAGTGTACCATTCCCAGGACCCTCTTGGCAGCGCGACTCTAGCATTACGCCCCAAGTAGCCGACACGAGTTCTGGGCACCAGCAAAACCCAGGTCTTACGACTGGCATGTCGCCTTTTCTCGGATACAACCTTTTTTCACCTGCTACTCCTGCGCCCCAAACACCGGCTCGTACCCAGACCCCAAATCATTTTGGAGCTTCAGGCGGGCCGAGGAATCCGGTTGCTTATGTTCAACCTATGGCCAACCCCAATACTTCAAACCACGGTCCGCAAGCCCAGTACGCGCGTTAAATCTAGGAAAAAGTACTACCCCGTGAGTATCGGAGCTTTGTAGTCAAACCCCTAGCATCGAAGCTAACGCACCGGGATGTCACATGCAGATACCCGTTATTGGGTTTCGGATTCTTTGTTCATTTTTGAATCAGCGCCCTCCAGACCAGATCTACGAGGACCTTTAAAGTCTGACATTTCATGCCCTTCGCCTTCCCTATGTAGTCTTGTGCAGATCGTTTCGTTCATATGTTCGTTCTCTTTTCCCTGCTGTGATCCTCAGTCTCTTTGAAATTGTACACTTGAAACATCCGCAT
The DNA here is from genome assembly GCA_000827465.1 of Tulasnella calospora MUT 4182. NCBI lineage: Eukaryota > Fungi > Basidiomycota > Agaricomycetes > Cantharellales > Tulasnellaceae > Tulasnella > Tulasnella calospora. Next base: position 10,699 of record KN823026.1, on the reverse strand, counting down.
GTTGTTGTTGTATTCTCTGCAGTTATCGACCTATGCATGTTCACCTCTTTCGTGAATTCTTTGTCCTCGAGCGCGGCGTCATCATCGGATCAAGCTTGGGGGCGTTTTGCTGCAGCTGGCGGCCGACCTCGAAGAGTCCCGTCAGCAGGCTCGCTCTTTCACTCCGGAACGATGGGATGACGACTCTGCGCCACAGCGTGCACCCTGAACGGCGGCCCCATCGCTGACGCAGCGCGGAAGTAGCAGCCAATGAGAGACGTTGTGGCGTGTGAAAGAAGGATATTGGGCTCCACGGTTATCAGTATGTACCCGCGATATTGAGTTTAGGACCGTCTTCCTCCCTCAGACGACCACTTCCCTCGCCTCCCACCTTCCGAGCTATCCAACCCACCCCCACCCTTGTACACTCCTTCTTCTCCCTGTTCGCTCTGATGGTCAAAGTATTCGCTCAATCTCACACATACGAGTGCGTACTCGGGCAACACCCGACTAAATAATCGAAAACTGACGAACCCGGCCTCCAGCGACGCCTGGCAAATCGTCACCCTCGCCTACTTCCTCCGCTACCCAAACCCATACGCATCGCACGTACTCGCATGCGACGTCATCTCGCGCACGTTCACGGACCAAGGCACGCTCAAGACGACTCGCTTGATCAAGAAGACGGGCGCGGTGCCCAAGTGGTTCCCGAAGCAGTTCATCAGTCGGGCTGAGACTTGGGTCGTGGAGGAGAGCGAGGTGGACCCGGAGGGCCGGGTCGTCCAGAGCACGACGAGGAATTTGGATCACGTCAAGATCATGCAGGTTCAGGAGGATGTGGTCTTGAGGGAAGCTGAAGATGGGTGAGTTGCGGGACCCTTCCAAGAGTTTTTGGGGACCTGGCTGCTGTGTGGCCGGAACCGAGGTCGCGACTTGTAGTAGTGGAGCCCCGCATCGTTACTGACCATCATTTGCTCCGTTTCTTTCCTTGTGCTTGGCGATGGGGCGTATAGGTCGACGGTGCAGAGGGTGACGGCCAATGTGGTGTCCAACTTTGGCTGGGGCCTGACGAAGAAGATCGAGAAGTACGGCGTGAACAAGTTCAAGTCCAACCTTGAGCGGGTGAGCTGACCTTACAGGCACATCGTTCGTGTCGCTTGCGCGCCCGTTACTGACCTTGGTTTCATGTAGTCTCGGCAGGGCATTTCTCTCGTCTTGCAAGCCGTGCGGGAGCATCGTATGCGTCTCCAAGGGCTCCAACCCCTCACACTCGGCATGGTCGCAGGCGACCCATCAGCATATCAATTCGCATCAGGTTCTCAAGCGGATCAGCACCACCTGTTGATGGATGCGCAGCTGGAGGAGTCGTCGGCATCTAGCTCTCCTAGCTATGATGACCATCGCATCTACCGCGCATCGTCTATTTCATCCGACGCTTCTTCTTCTTCCTCCTCCTCTTCACCATCGCCAAGTCCGCGCAAACGCAGCTGGGTACCGCAATGGCTCTCGAACCGGATGCCATTTGGTTCAGCCAGGCGGGAAGCAGGTGTCGTTGCTCCACTACCATCTTCGATCGGATCCGCGACATCGTCACAAGATCCAGATTCAACGCGGGACGACCCGATCCATCCACCTCCACCCTCTCCTCCTTCATCGGGCCTGTAACAAAAAGACTCTAGGTTGGGGCCTTGGGTTTGCACATGCCCACAGGGTTGGAGCTTGGTGGAGGTCTCGGTTACTGCTGTTTCGTTTTGCCTCCCGTTGGCAGCGAAGAGGCGCGAGTGAAACATTTGGGCGAAAGCCACCGAAGAATGATTTGGAGACCGCTGATTGGCTTATTTATCGTGTTTCTGATTTGAGTCTCAGGAACCGGCATATCATGCCGAATTCTGGCCACCCGTGCCGCCCCCTCCGCCACATCTCTTCATCTCTTCACCCCCCTCAGCTGCGGAATTCACGAAATGCGAAAGAACAATTTGTTTATTTTTCTCTCCCTCTCGTTGTTCTGAGTGAATTTGCATGTGTACCAGTAGCTTACATAAAACCCCCTCTCCTGGTTCCTCTACCATTTTAAGCATTTTTACTTGGGTGTCAAGGAAAGTGATTACGGAATGAGATTCAGGGCCCGACGCAGGCGGAGTGAGTAAGCCCGATATGGAATGGCAACAAGCTATCTGGATGAATTGAGTATCCGGGTATCTGGGCGCACCCGGTTTAGGACCCCGGAGCAGTCCATCACTCGGTACTTAATCCTCTCCCTCCGTCAGTTTAATCTCAATCCTCTGCTGCTCGCTTCCTCCCCCCTCACCACATCTACACTCATCTACTTGTACAACTACCAAATTCCAAACACCAACCATGACCAATTCAGCACCAGAAACATTTACCACCACCACCACAACAGCCAGACCCTCAATGGCCATAAGCGAGCTCGACCCCTTCAGAGAGGCCATGGTTCCCCCTCCAAACGAAACTCAGCCACAAAAAGAAGCTAGAGAGAGACGAGAATTGAATTCCAAACAGATTAGCGACGGAATTGACGCCATCATTACCAAGGAAAAGCAGGAGATCGCGAATAGGAGAGCGAAGGGGAGATGCGTACGGGTGTTGCTGCTAGGTGAGTGGGCAGCTCGGTATACTGGACGACGACGACGACGACGGGCATGGCGTTGAACTGACTTGGGCTCGGGGTTTTCTTTTGCAGGCCAGAGTGAATCTGGGAAATCGTGAGTTCTGGATTTACATTTCCTTCGTGGGCGCTACCCGCGTCGGCCGAGAAGTTCGTGCTACGCGCAAGAGACAATGACGCTGACGATCGTTTCTCATTTCTCTCTCTTCTCGATTTGACTTTTGTGAACCCTAATTACGGGACTGGGCTTTGTCTCTCGACGACGGGGTGGGGTACGCTTGAAATGCTTCTCTGGCCGTTCGTCGGCGTTCAGAACACTTCAGCGGCAATTTAGTGCGTCCCTCTGCGCGTCTTGCTCTTTTCTCCAATCGTGACTGACGCCGCACCCACTTGCCCCATGTTTTCTTTTGGTTACCCGCCTTCCGCCGCTATCGTAGCCCTGATGCATGCACCTGAAACATTCGACACGGAACGTGCCGCCTGGCGACTCGTCGTTTTCCTCAACGTCGTCCGTTCCGTCCAACGGATCCTCAAAGTTCTTGAGCTGTCGCTCGAACGCGATCCAGACAGGGACGACGACGAAGATGAAGACCCTACGTCACCTTATTACAGCCCTTCTAAAAACCGACTTCCTCCTCAGCAACAACTTCAACCTCCCCGCGAAGCACCTCTATCACCCACGTTACCGGGCGCAGCTGCCCTGGGACTCCCCAACGGGCGCCCAAAAACAGCCAAATCCGTGTCGTCTTACGTAGCAGAGATGAAACTCCGCTTGTCGCCCGTCACGTCGTTGGAAGAGACCATCATCAACAAGCTCGTGGGTCCCGAAGAACGCAACATCCAATTGTCCGCCGTGCATTCCAAGACGCGAGTCCAAGGATCCAGCGGACTCGCGGGCGTTTTGGAAGGAACGGACAAGGAGTTCTTCGTGCGGCCGGATAACACCTGGAACAGCAAGAACGGCGGGAGCAAGAACGGAGCGTTCATCAACAAGATCAGGCGCGCGGTGCAAGTCAAGGTGACTTCCGGGAGCAGCAGCAATGGGCGATCTTCCCCTGGCAATGGCAATAATGGCCGCAGAAGCGTTGAGGGCGGACGCGCGTCGATGGACTCTGACCACAATGCCGGCAGCCTAGCGATCACGCCGGATTGGGACGACAAAAACGACCCTGGTCGGTTCTTCCACATGTGCGGACAAGAATTAATTGGACTTTGGAAGGATCCGTGGGTGAGGAGTCGGTTGGCAAAGTTTAGGGTGAGGTTGGAAGAGGGATCGGGATTGTACGTCTTAATTTTCATAATGTCTGGTCTCCGGCATGGGCACGAGGCTAACCCCTTGTATTGAATGGCGGCCCGACAGCTTCCTAAATGACCTAGATCGCATAACTGCCCCACGATATATGCCAACGGATGACGATATTCTCCGGGCTCGAATCAAAACGATCGGCGTCTCGGAGCATATCTTCCCGGTTGACAAGAGCGGAGTTGAATGGCGGCTCTGTGAGTGTTATTGCCACTCGAACTCCACGATCGAGTCCCTGACGATCCCCTTTCAGACGACGTCGGAGGAGCTAGAACGCAACGACACGCGTGGATTCCATACTTTGACAACGTCGATTGCATTATCTTCCTCGCCCCTCTCTCTCGTGAGCCTTATTCATTCATTCATTTTGCACGTGCTCGGACTGAGCTTCACTCTCTTTGCTAGCCTTCGACCAAGCATTGCCTGAAGACCGCAAAGTCAACTGCCTCGAAGACTCCCTAATCATCTGGAAAGAGCTGTGCACAAACAAACTCTTGGAAAACGTACCTCTGGTGGTACGTTGATAGTATCTTTCTCTTGGCGATCGAACGTCCGATCTGACCAAGTTCCTGGTTCTCGGCGGGCAGCTCTTCCTCAACAAATCCGACTTGCTCCGAAAGAAGCTTGAGGACGGAGTCCAGGTCTCCCGCTTCGTCGTATCGTTTGGAAACAGGACGAACGATTACGAGACGGCTGAGAAATGTAAGCTCGACCCTTTGCAACCTTTGGCTACCCGCGCCTCTTTACCTTCGTCACATCTAACGCTACCCTTCCGTCTCTCCCCTAGACTTCCGGTCTAAATTCGAAGCTATTCGCAGACAGTACTCTAACAACGATAGACCTGTTTTTACGCACATCACCTCCTGTATCAACCAAGTTACGACTTCCGACATCATCAATCACGTTCAAGATCTCCTCATGCGGGAGAATCTCAAGAATAGTTCTCTCATGTAATGCCTTTTTTTTGTACACGCGGAATTTCTGGTTCTTTGGCTTTGGGACTCACTATCATTCCTCATCGTCATAGACCTTGAAACTGGCTTTCCTTTGCCTTCATTCCCTTCGCTATCCTAAACATTTTCCGCTTTGCTTGTTGTCCTGTTCGCTGTTTCAAAACACCCCGTTGTCGTAGTACCACATGCACAGCTCCCTGATTATAATGATCATAAACGAACAACCTCCCGGCTGTGGATGCTAGCCAAAAAGGGTGAACATTGGAAGGAAACAAAAATAGTATTGAAATTCAACCCGTATCGCTGTCATAAAGCTCAAACCACTCTTTCAACCTCAGTTACCACCGCCATTGCGACCCTTCTTGTTCTTCTTGACAATGCGGGTACTCCACTCGCTCTCGGCAGGTTTCGGCTGTGTTTTAACCACTAGCAAAGTCGCATACCGGTCAGCCGCTCGTTGTCCTCCCGCGTTCTTCGGAAGCGACTTACCCTCTGCGAGGCTAACTCGTCCAGCCCATGCTCCAGCCTGCTTCGCATCCTGAGCTTTGGCGTTTGCTGCGTCGACCTTCCGCTTGGCAACGAACTCGGAAGCAAAGCGCCTGCCGTCGAGAGTCGCACTGCTCGCATAGACCGAGTCCGAGATGATCTCCACGACGGTGGGTGAAGGATCCAGAGGGAAAGAAAGCAACATTTGCATGAAGTCGTCAACTGAAACACGAAAGTCAGGTTAGATGGCTGTATTCGAAAGCACTCCGCTGAGAACTAACCATTTGCACCGGTCAAACCGCGCAAAGCATCACGCATCCATCGAATGAATTCCAGACTTGGGGCAGGGGTCTCATCTGCTGGTTTGGCTGTGGTTGGAGCGGGTTTAGCGGCGGGTTTTGCGGTCGAAGAACTGGGAGCGGGGGCCCCTGGTACGCTCGCGGTGCTTGGACGAGAACCTGAGGGAGTCGGGCGAGCGGCGGCAGTGGCAGTGGCAGTGGCAGGTGTTGCGGGAGCAACGGCCTTGCCACTGGTGCCAATCGTGGTCCATCCGTTCGGTTGAGAGGGTGCAGTACCGGAAGTTGGCTGTGGAGTCGATGTTCAGACTGATACCCGTACGATCTTGGGATGTGGGAGACCTTACCTTAGCGCTATCAGCATACCCTCGCTTAGCGGCCGGGGTTGCTGCTGCAGGAGGAGCCGATGCCACAACGGCGGCGGCGGCGACGGCTTGCACTTGTGCGGCAGTCTTCTTGCGTTTCTCCTCTTCATCCTGAATCTCTTTCATCGACTTCTTAGTAACTTGCGATGGTTTAGTCGCCCAAACACCTCCAGCAGAACCAGTTGATGGAGCTGGACTGGGAGCTGAAGCAGTGGGAGCTCGACCAACTTGAGGAAGACCCCATGAACCAGTAGCATCTGCTACACTGGCAGTGGTGCTAGCAGGAGAGGCAACAGCCGCAACTGCGACATTCTTTGCACGCTCTTTGTCTGCTTTCTTGGCTTCGGCAGCCCTCTTAGCCTCTGCCTCCTGGATCTTCCTAAGAGAGGAAGGTTTTTCATCGCCGAAGTTGGACCAGGCCGTCTTGAGAGCCGTTGATGGTGTCGTCGCTGATGGTTGCTCGGGTTCCACCGCGCTAGCGGGTGTTGTGGAAATAGCCGATCGAGTAGACGCGACCGAGACTCCAGACTGCGAAATAGTGCTAACCGTTGGGGTAGGGGCCGACGACTTGGAAGTGGCAGGCGTAGACTGTTTGTGAGCCTTCTTCGGTGTTGGGACAACGGGGACGGTTGTCTCTTCCTCGACAATGGCTTGTTTGACTTCTTCAGGAACGGGAGCTTGGTTCAGATCCATCGCCTTCAA
>KN823025.1:156472-177999 GCA_000827465.1 Tulasnella calospora MUT 4182 | reverse complement strand
CTCAACGCTACTATTTTACGACTGCTGGATGAGCACCAACTTCCCAGAGCTTGGGCGGACTGGGCCGTTCCCGCCGCTGCCGCGTCCACCGCGCTGGTCGTCGGGCTAGGAATCGTTTGGCACAAGTCGGGCAATGACAACGAGCGCCGCCCGCCGATCGTACCCAGTTGGATACCGTGGTGGGGCAGCGAATGGGCGTTGGAACGTGATCCTGATGCGTTCTTTAAAGCAGCACAGTGTGTACACTCGGGGTTGTTCGCGTCCCGACTGAAGCTAACAGATTCACTGGACTCTCCACACGCAGACAACAATATCCTGACGGCGTATTTGGCGTCAAAACAGCTGGCACGACCTTATACTACGTGTCGTCTGCATCTGTGAGCTAAAGAGGAGCAATCTGGGTTGTACATTGTCCTGACCCAGGATCGTTGAACGAAGCTCATCAACCAAATTTACAAGCAACCAAAGGTATGGAAGACTCCTCGCTTGAAATTTGATGTATTAATGCCCTGTTCCCTTCAGGTGTTCACCATATCCGTCATCCAGCTAACTTGGGGCAAGAACTGCTTTTCCTGGTCCGACGACGTCCTTCGCAAATCCTCCACCTTCCGCGAAGAACTCCTCCCTTCCGACCACCGAAACATCGCTCCCAAGAACATGATGCCGCTCGTCCAATCCTTCGCTCGAAACATATCGCGAGTCGTCAAAGAATACCCGGTCCCTACGGAATCCATCTCATTGGAAGAATTCGTCATGCGTCTCGCGCACAGAGCGACGTCCGTAACGTGGTACGGCCCCACGCTCAACATCGAAGAATTCTACGACGACTGGAAGAATTTCGACGCAGGAGTTTGGAAGGTCGCTCTGATGTACCCTACGCGGTTGTGCAGGCGCTTCCTGGCGTCTCGAGCGCGGGTTCGTCAGCGGTTCTGGGAGTACATGAACAAACCGCACGAACCGGGCCAGCTCGTGCGAGACCGGGAGGAGATCGTGCGGAACGCGGATTTCAGCGAGCATGATTTGGGCGTTTCGTTGATGACGCCGTATTGGCCGTTGATGGCGAACGTTCCTTGGGCGAGCTTGTGAGTGAGGATCCCTGTAGTTGCCGCTTAATAAATGAGATGCTGAGCGCGGCATTCCTTCCTCAGGTGGCTCCTCATTCTTCAAATTCAACGACCAGAAGGTCTCGCACCCATCATCGCCGAACTCGACGCCGCAGGAGAAGCTTGGTCTGCCGCGCACCCCGAGCTCAGCGGGCCATATACGGACCATCTTCCCGAGTTCTTCCAATCTCAACCTCACATTCCTCTACTCACCTCAACGATATCGGAGACGTTGCGATTCACCTCGGATTCGTACTCGATGCGAGGCGTTTTGGAGGACACTCTGCTCTCAGGTTATACGATCAAGAAGGGAGACACGTTGGTCTGTTTGACTAGGAGGGTGCACAGGGACGAGAATGAATTCGAGCGAGCTGAGGAGTTTGTTCCGACGAGGTTCATGGGGCAGGATGGGAAAGGGACTGAGACGGAGTATAACTATATGCCGTTTGGAGGGGGCGTTAGCATGTGTTCTGGTAAGCTCGATCGAGAAAGTGAGCCTTCGGTTCTAGGAGGCTGCTAAGCACCCGTTGCTCTAGGACGATTCTTCGCGTATTACCACATCAAAATCTTGCTCACCACGGTGCTTAAGAACTTCAAGCTTGAGGTCGATCAAGGGAGGAGTACTCCGGTTATCCAGAGTGGGGTGAATCGTGGCTTTGGTTTGCGTCGGCCCAAGGGTCAAATGTATGTCAAGGTCACCAGGATCTGATGTTCTTCCGGAGTGGTAGATTTGGGACGAAATGCATGGTTTCAGTGGATGCCATTATCGGTAGTCCTGGCTCCTCTCCATGTACCCCAGACAAGCCGCTCGAGCGAAGTAACGCGATTTTTCGGGTTGGTTCGGATAAACCCGGGTCTCGTCCTTCCGCGTCTTGGACTACTCTATACGTCGACACAAATTTAGATCTTTTCATGGCTATATAAGAATTAAGATCCAGCTCTCTAAAGCAATCGCTGAGTGAGGGGAAATGCCTGGACCAAACTGCGACAAACCGTGTACACCAAATCCAGACTTTCGCCGCACAGGGAACCTTTGATCAGTTCTCGCCAGTGTATACTATTAGGTCACGTCTGAAAAGGAAGAAGCTGCATATGCAGTTCGACAAAACTATGAAGTCCCCTAAATCTGGTGCCGCCGCTCCCAAGATTGAACCTCAATACGCTCGACCTGACGCACGGACACTAACATCTAGATTCAGAGTCTACATATCTCGCAGTATATGTTCTATTGACCTCTCGTTCTTCTCCCAGATACCTTCCAAATACGTATCCCATTCCTCCGGAGTTCTTTTCCACCCGCGCCGTAACATGCCCTGAACATCATCACAGAACTCCGAAGGACCTATGCAGTTCTCGGACCCTTTTGGGTTATGGGAACGGAGCAGGCCGAAGTTAACACCGGGACTCTCAGAGCTGATTCTCGCTCCTCGAAGCAGCCCAATGGCCTCCATCTCGCTCAGGGAAGCTGGACGAAGGACTGAAGGCATACCACGGATGTGCGGATATGCTTCCCACATGGCACGGGTGGCGAGAATGGGAACATGATTCTCTAGTGCTGTGTGAATAGTGGAGGAGGCTTGTAGCGTCAAGTCTTTACGAGAAACGACGTTGTCAGAAGATGAAGTATGGCGGGAGAGAGAGAGGAGTTCTTACAGCCTCCTTTGGGACTGAACGCAGGAATTACGATATCCATAGATTGTACCAGAGCATGAAACTCACTTGTACCCTACAAAAGTAAGGAAATTCGGTCTATCATTGATTGAAGAGCAAGAGAGAAAGGTCGAGGGCACCCACAAAGTCCATATCCTTGACAACCACCTTCTCTATCTCCCACGGAATGGCAAGTATTTCCCGATTCCACCCCAGCAGGTGCAAGACAAATGGTGGGTGAGGGGAATTAGCATCAGGCAAGTACTGTTGCTCTATATCGGACCACCAGTAACCCCAGCCTCTCGGATCCTCTGGGGAAAAGTAGGGAGAGCCAGGGGTCGGATTAATTAATATACTTTCAAACAGGAGACAGCGTACCTCTCAGAAGCCGCACTAAGTCAAAGAATATTCGGTCATAGTCTCGTCGTTTCTTCTCAAATCCGCCTTGGAGTATGGCTGTACACGGAACATCCGGACCCCCAGACTTGTCGGGAAGAGGGAAATCTGTGAAATTGGAGACTGGGTAAAATGTGTTGACGTTGACGTATTCGTAGAACGAGAGACGCTCGGCGGGGTCTTTGCTGTCTGCCCATTCGCTTAAGCGCGTTTTGAAGAAGTTTGAAACGCTGAAAACGGTTCGTCTGGTGAGCGCGATGAGATCGAGAATGGAGGCCACCGTACTGGTCAGATATGGTCACGAGCCGAAATGCTCCCCGTTTTGACCATTCGGTCAGGTTTTCGTGCGCCCAGAATTTGTCTGCTCCGTTGTGCACTCCGCATAAAAGCATAAATTTTCTATTGCGGGGTCGTTCGTCCCACGCCTGGAGCAGTTCAGGTCCAAGTTGCACCAGACTAGTGACAAGGACGACTATTAAGCTTCCAGATGATATAGATGACCTATGGATAACGACTCACTCTATCTCACAAGTGACGAGGAAAACGAGGTCGATCATAGCACCAAGGTCATCGGGAAATAGGCTTGTCGACCGCACATCTGCAATGAACCTCTCCTTTTCTGGCGACCGTAGGATGTTTTCCGGAAGTTGACCAAGTCTTTTCATCATAGAGACGAACGTTGCTTCTTCATCATAGATGTAGACGCTGCTCGGTTGGGTCTGGTTCGCGAAGATCTTGGCAATAGTCCAAGCAAAAGGGCCATAGACCTCGGCATGATACTTGAACGTTGTGGCGATGGCAATATGCCGACGGTGCAAGGACCGAGCCTGCTCCGCCAAGGATAGTTTGGTTTGTAACGCATCGCTTGTTGAGGTGTTGGACTGCGAATGAATGTGACGTTGAAAACGGAACCAAGGACTGAACCACGGGAAATTGTGAATGGTGGCAACAACAAAACCGATTTGAAGGACGCGAATATAAAACATGATTTTAGGCTCGCCGGGGATACAAGAGGATGGATAAGTGGAACGAGGGGTATATATGGGCGAGAAGCACTAGTAGAAATATTTAGGGACAGGGGCCTTATCGATCTCCCCGACACAGACCGGAGTTTGAAAACGATTGGTTGGTGCTGCGCATACAGATGGGAAAATGGTGGGGGTCCGTGGTGCGTGGAGATCCACTGCCTTCATATTGTGGGGGCTTACGAGCGCGAATTCGAAGGGCTGGCCCCAGCTCATCGAAAGAACGGGTTTTCAAAAGGCGGGGGAGGAGGGCACCCGGCCCATTGATCTGGCCCCTTTGCAATTGCCGCTCACAGTCAAGCTAAGTATTTAGCGCATGGAGGTACTGGTTGCTGAGGATCCGGGGATCGGACCACCCGACGGGAGTGAGCTATTAATAGATGAAGAGTAGGTTAGTTGTACTGCGGACGATAACGTAAAGCGTGGCTGCGAGCGTGCCCATGACACAGGAAGTGACGATACCAATTGGGACGAGATGGACGAGCAGGCGCGGGATATTGAGCGCCGCTGATCTCCGCTTAGTGGGAGTCTTGCTCGCATTCATGCAACACAGCTAAACGCAGGCCTGACTAACGACAAGCCTCAATTAACGCCCAACTACCTGCGCAGGGGAAGCCTGTCATACCTGAATGCTCCCTTATAAATTCTTCAGATCGGAGTATTTCTCGATTCACCGACGTAATTCAACTGGCAATAAGGGTTTTATCGGGTGCGCAACGCATGGGCCCGTACGATTTGGGCAATTGCGTCAAAACACTACCGGATATGACCGGGTTTTTCACATGTAACTTCCCACTTCTGGTTATGTCCGCCATCCTGCCACCTTCCTCGTTTAACAAGGGTGATGGACTCTTTCTATCTCTCACCTTCTATGAAAACTAGCATTTCGATCCCCGTGTCCCATGCGGAGGGAGACGCAGATCTCCGGGCTGATGACGCCTCAAACATAGCTTATCAATCATCGTGTGGGGTTGCGGCTCAACCCGATCAATCCTTCAATGAATCCAATATCTAAGGTACTAGTTGCAAGCAACGCTGATGGGTTAGGAAGATGGAACCGTTCATTCTTGTCAAACAGCTCTCCTCTTCTGACCATAGTCACGTGTCAACAAAAGGGCACTGGTCCTGCATGACGGTCGACGACAGCCCGACTGCTCTGAGACATACCAGATAAGTCTGGTGGACTTAACAAGCAGATCCTAAATAAGGGTACATGTTTCGCCCGGTCTTCCATTTAAATGAAAACAGAACCTGCTGTTCTCGGGATAATTTCCTAGTGGCCTAGGCGGTGTTCGGTAAGCCGCCCTTTTCCTCTTTCCATGCTGATCCTCTACCGCTCCCTCTCTGGTTTCTCCATGCCCTACTGAAGAGCAAGAATCGGATTCGTTGTCGGGACGAAAACGTCCGTACATTTTGATATTTTTTAAGCGTGAAAAAAAACCCGTTCTCGGTGCCCTGGGGATCGAACATCGTCAAAATGACGTCATATGTTATCACTCATCCACCGGATTCCATAGAGGTCGCTCTCTGCTAAGACATCGAAGCGACTGGCTTGGATGAACAAGGCCGTCTTTCGATGCAACCGTACCGTGGAACTCTAGCTATTTTGACGTTCCAGGGATCAGGCTGTGCCTCGCTTCTTCTCCACACGGCCCTTTTCCTCTCTCCCTTCTTATCGATCCACCACTCCCGTCGGTGTTCTCCTCTCATCCAGTATATTCATGACTGGTAAGTTGACGTCCTTTGATAACCAACCGCCTGCGATGTCAAAATTACTCCCTCTGGCTTCCACAGTTGATATATCATTCTAAGATATCTCGGATAAAAGGCAGTCGGCAAGAAGTGCTGCATTGTCTCTACTATCGGTAATCCCGCCTGTTACGCATCACTCAGTGCGCTAATCACTGAGATATAGACGTGTTGAAGGCTCGGAAACGCCTTCCGAACTTCACCCACAGCTTGCAATACCGCTCGCCGAGGTCGATCACCCTCCTGAACTATCGGAACCGCCCCAAAACCTCCCGAACACCCCCACTCAGAGGACCATCGGTTCGAAACATCTAACGAGTGACCCACCCCTCCCCCAAGTTCATGCAGAGGACCGAGAGTGTCTTAGTCCAGTCCGCGATGCAGCACTCGTTGCGGCGAGGAAGACCTTTAAGACTGTCGAAGCCGTTTTCCGGAGCACTTCCCGTCGTTGGCAACTTCGTCGGAGCGGCTGCTAAAGTAGGGTTAGCTTTCGTCAAGGCGATCGAGGTGAAGCTGTTTGCTTTTTTTTTCTGCCGCTCGAGTCTCTAACCAAGGCTTGTAGACCATGGATAAAAATGAAGACGTGTCGAAAGAGTTAGCTTTTCATGCAACAAAGCTATCTTCATACCTGAAGCGCTTCGAGAAGAAATTCGATATGGAGAAAGGGGATGAAATAGCAACCCACATCGAAGGCTTGCGCAAGTACGTTGATTGCGTCTGTCGATGACCAAGAATCCCAGGTTGACACCACCTCATCCAGAGAGCTTGAATGCGTTCAAGTGAAAGTCAAGACATGGGATTCCTTGGGTCGCCTCAAAAAGGCGTTCTTATCCAGCGACCATGCTGAGGAGCTGAAGGCCCACCGTGGTGCGGTTCAAAATGCGCTTGAAGAGATGCAGGCGCGTGTTCATTTCTCGTCCGCCGTTCAGCTGACTTACCTCAATTGACGACAGCTACTCGTCAGTCTGAAAACCGCCGATCTCGTTATTGAACTTAGTGAGTTAATTCATTTCGTTGACATTGGGGTCTTTCTGACGGGTTGGATACAGAGGATACCGAATTGCGGGCGGATCGAATTCGCCTTCTCGACCGGTTAGGAGACGGAAGCTATGGGGCTCGAGGGAACGCGATCGAAGATGTCGTCTGCCTGCATGGTACAAGAGTTGAGATCTTAAACCGCATCAGCGCGTGGATCAAAAATACCTCTCCCTCTGCGGATCGCGTTCTCTGGATCCGAGGGATGGCTGCTCGCGGGAAATCGGCGATCGCGTCGACGGTTTCTCACGAGTGGGCCTCCAAAGGGTCCTGCGCTATCTTTCACTTCCGCCAAGGCCAGAACGCGTTGGACGGCCAGTTCGTCTGTGCCCTCGCCAGGCAACTCGGGAAAGGCTTGATCCCGGAAGTCAAGAATGCAATCCTAGATTGCGTAAGGGAGAATGAAGACATTGCAAAGGAGCGTCTTGAACAGCAGTTCAAGGCACTCTTCGTCGGGTCCCTCGGAAAGCTTCGAGGCCACGCCTATCCAATTGTAATAATTGTGGACGCCCTCGACGAATGCAAGAATGACACTGATGACGTGCGGTTCGTCCGGCTCATCGACCAACACTCTTCATTGCTTCCCGCCAGCGTCAAGTTCCTCCTTACCTGTCGCCCCGAAGCGCAACTCCTGAGTGTGCTCAAACCTAGGGAGTGGCAAGCGGAAGACCTGGATGCAGTCCCTCACGTTTCCGAAGATATAAGCCGGTTTATCCGACACGCATGCAAGCAGATCAGAGAGGAACATGATCTCCCCCAAACTTGGCCTTTGCCGAGCGACTTAGAAGGCATTGTCGAGATGTCCCAAAGACTGTTCCAATGGGCTCGAACCGCGATCGCCTACATTGGCAAAAGGGCTCCCGAGCATCGACTGCGAGAGTTGCTGCAAGGCCCATCAGCTTGGGGCGGACTCGATGACTTGTACCACCAAGTCCTTTCTAGAGCGTTCAACGAGGTGGCAGAAGACTCAGAGCGGGAACAGGTGTTACCCTTGGTACTGGGAACTCTTGTCGTAGCACCGTATCCTGTGACACTCGAAGTCATCGCCTTCATGCACGCCGATCACGAAATGCTCAAGGACCAAGAAAACATCATCCAGTTTCTACGCGAAGACATCCTCGCAGACCTCAACTCCCTCCTCCACATCCCCACGTCCCCGACCGAACCTGTGCGTCTGATGCATACATCTATTCACGACCTCCTAACGGGGCAAAAACGATGCAAAAACGATGCAAAAACGAACGTTACTTTGTCAATTCCATCGAACACCATCGGCGCCTGGCATGCGTCACTCTCCAAAACATGGAGCGCAACTTGAAGCAGAACATTTGCAACCTTCGCGGTACTACAACCAACTTCGTGATCCAAGATGCAGTTGAAATCTATGTCCCTAAGGGGCTTAGGTACAGCTGTCTCTCTTGGGCTACTCATTTAACAGCCGGGGTTCGGTGGTCGGAGGCAACTTCGGATGCCAGGAGCACCGCTCCAGCCAAGTTCAATCTCGTTAGCGAGGAGAAACTTCTGTTGTGGGTTGAAGTTGTGAGTTTGATCGGAGCTTTGGACGAAGCAATTACAATGGCAGGGGAAGTGCATCAGTGGCTCCTGGTGAGAACCATGACTAATTGATCAGCAAGACAGTTGCACATGCTAAGCTATCGGCTTATAGGAATGGCCCGGAGATATGTTCAATGGTTCTCTCAACACTTTGTGGAATGACATTCAGCAGTTTATTGCCGTATTTTTCAAGCCTATCATGCTCGATGCGCTTGACATATATGCTTCAGCTCTTCCTCGGTGCCCTGTAGAGAAAAAGCTGTGGGTAATGTACGGTGTTCAAGCAACATCATGGGTGCTAGTTGGAGAGCGGGAACAAAACTGGTCAGACCGGTCAGGAACGATTTGGACAGCGGAGGGTGGCTCAGGTGGTTGCCCATTGGCATTTTCACCTGACGAAAGATATGGGGCATTTTGGTCGACGGACGGTGAAATTGAATTATGGGATGCACGGACCGGAGCACCGTTAGGTACGATGACCGGTCACAGTGGCTCGATCACGTCCTTGGCGTTCTCGCCTGACGGCATAATTCTGGCATCTGGGTCGCATGACATGACGGTTCGATTCTGGGATGTGCGGACCGGAGGATTGTTGGGTGACCCTCTGACCGGTCATACAAACTGGGTCACGTCCGTCGTGTTCTCGCCTGACGGCATGATCCTGGCATCTGCCAGTGTGGGGTACGACATGACGGTTCGACTATGGGATATGCCAACCAGAGCATTGTTGAGTGACCCTCTGACTGGTCACAGTGCATCGGTTAGGTGCGCCGTGTTCTCGCCTGACGGCAAGATCCTGGCATCCGGGTCGTATTACATGACGGTTCAATTGTGGGGTGCGCAGACCGGAGCATTATTACTAGGTGAGCCTCTGACAGGTCACAGTGGATGGATCACGTCCGTCATGTTCTCGCCCGACAGCAAGGTTCTGGCATCCGGGTCGGAGAACATGACCGTTCGATTATGGGATGCACAGAAGTATTGTTGGGTGACCCTCTGGCTGGTCACAGCGACTGGATAATGTCTCTTGTGTTAAGATTCTGACATCGAGATCACGTGACATGGCGGTTCGATTATGGGATATACAGACCGGAGCATTATTGGGTGACACTCCGACCGGTCACAGCAAATGGATCACGTCCGTCGCGTTCTCGCCCGACGGCAATGTTCTGGCATCCGGGTCGCGTGATGCGACGGTTCGACTATGGGATATGCGGACTGGAACATTGCTGGGTGACCCCCTGACAGGTCATCGTGACTGGACCAGGTCTGTCGTGTTCTCGCCTGACGGCCAAGATTCTGGCAACCGGGTCCTGTGACATGACGGTTCGATTATGGGATGCGCAGACAGGAGCATTGTTAGGTGAGCCTCTGACCGGTCACAATGTCCGTCGCGTTCTCGCCTGACAGCAAAGTTCTGGCATCCGGGTCGTGTGGTGCGACGGTTCGGCTATGGGATTCCCAGACCGGAGCATTGTTAGGTGACCCTCTGACAAGCCACAGTGGCGCGATCATGTCCGTCGTGTTCTTGCCTGATGGCAGGGTTCTGGCAACCGGGTCTTATGACATGACTGTTCGATTATGGGATGCACAGACTAGAGCATTGTTGGGGGACCCTCTGACCTGTCACAGCGACACGATCCTGTCCGTTGCTTTCTCGCCTGACAACAAGATTCTGGCATCCGCGTCGGGGGACATGACGGTTCTATTATGGGATGTGTGGACCGGAGTATTATTAGGTAGCCCTTTGGCCGGTCACAGTGACTCGATCACGTCCATTGTGTTCTCGCCGGACGGCAAGATTCTGGCATCTGGGTCGGACGACACGACGGTTCGATTATGGGATGTACAGAACGGAGTACCATTGACTGACCCTCTGACCAGTCACGAGGACTCGATCACGTCCGTCGTGTTCTTGCCCGACGGCAAGATTCTGGCATCTGTATCAATTAACGGGATGGCTCGATTTTGGGATCCTGTCACTTATAAAATGTGTCCCAGGATGATAACCTACTGACATGTTCAGGCTCAGTCAATCAAGCCGGTGTGTGATTCCAAGCACTTTGTGTAGTTTCCCACTCATAACCGAGGTCCATCCTTGCCTCCTAGCAATTCTTTCCTCTGATCTCTTGCTTTTGGACCTGCTAGAATCTTTCCCGGTTCGAATGTATTACAGCCCTTATGGTACTGTACATATATCATCTTTTTTGGCTCGTTCCTGCTCTTTGGATAACTCATCGATCAGTAGTTTACAGAAAATGGTATATGCATTACCATTACCTTTCGGTAAACTCCACTGCTGAAGTGGAGACAAAGAGGGAGTCCCTTTTTCAGCTGACAGGGTAGCTCTCAACCGCTGCTTACTGCATCGGAAAGTTATAGGCTCGCTGAAATCGCAGAAACCCGCGGACGGAACGGGAGGAGGTGGATAACTGAACGACCTGCGTGCCCGAAACAATCAGGGATCAAGACTCAAGCTATCCGGATGTCTGAAAAGCCAAGAGGCTAGCTTCCGGTAACGACCCATACGTGTTCTTATTAACTGGTAGATTAAATCATTGTCGTCGCATCAATATTACCGTGGTCTCCCACCAAGCACCGTATTCGTATCGGAGAAACCTTTGTTCATAGCCAACACTTCAAGCACTAAATAAAAGCCCCGTTCTCTGTGCCTTGGAACGAAAACGATATATTGTTCAAATGACATTGATGTTATCGGTCAGCAGCAGGGCACCCGTTCGTTCTCTGCTACGACATCGAAGCGGATGACTAGGGGGTAGGTCATATGTATGCCGAAAACAACCTTTCGATGCGGTGTTGCCTTGAATTCCAGAGACTACTGACCGGGACGATCCGTTTGTTTTGAGGACCTAGGGCAGAGCGAGTCGACAATAGATCACTGACCTGCCAACATTTAAATGATGATGCCACATGGATGAAACCGATCTAACCTAATCCGATTGAGCTATTTTATTGCTCTGCGAAATGATCCTTGAAGCCCACTCGTCAGCGTCGTTTAGTCTGTGGAGCCGGCGGTAAGCGGGGTTTACCTTCCAAACCGTGAGTTCGTACCTCAATCAGGTCTCTTTGCACATTGCACTCAACACCCCCAGCCATCATCCTCTATTCCACCATCTCCGCATCTTCACCACCCGCGAGACCAGAGTTTGGCATCAGGTGGCGGATGGTTTGCATCGCGTTCTCCAGATTCGGTTGGGAGTTGAACGCGTCGTCGGTGAGTGAGGCGAATCCTCACCCAACATGGGCATTTGATAACCCGTTCCATTTACACTCAGCTTTTGACATTGATAAGAGCAAGCGTATTAAGAGGCCATAGTCGATGGCGCATCCCGGCATTCTCCAATCCTTGTTTGATCAACAGCTAATGAGGAGAATTCTAACCACGACTGCGCCCGTACCTTGGCGACCTCTTGATGAAGCTTCTCCACCACCATCCTGGCCAGTCATGAGCCCACTCAACGCTACTATTATGCAATTGCTCGACGAGAGTCGCCTTCCGAGAGCTCGAGCAGACTTGGTCATTCCCGCCGTCGCTGCGTCCGCTGCGTTAGCCGTTAGTGTATATATCGTTTGGCAAAAGTCGAGGAATTACAATAAGCGCCGCCCGCCGATTTTATCCAGCTGGACGCACTGCTGGGGTAGTGAATGGGCGTAGGAGCGTGATCCTGATGCGTTCTTCAAGGCAGCACAGTGAGTGCACGCATGGTTGTTTGTGTGCCGACTGCTAGCTGGACTTACTGGGCTTTCTGCACACAGGCAACAATATACTGATGTTATATTCGGCGTCAGGATAGCGGGCACGATCTTGTAATACGCGGCATCTGCATCTATGAGCTGAAGAGGAGCAATCTGGCCTGTAAATTGTCCCGGGAATCGTTCAAGGTAGCGCATCAACCGAATTTACAAGCAACCAAAGGTATGATGGATTCCACGCTTAACTTCGAAGCAATCTTGCTGAAGCATCTTTCCCTTCAGGTTTTCGCCATCTCCGTCGTCCAACTCACTTGGGGCAAGGACTGCTTGTCGTGGGCGTCTTCCGCAAATCCTCCGTCTCCCGCGACGAACTCCCTTCCGACCATCGCAACATCGCTCCCGAAAACACGATGGCGCCAGTCCAATTGTTCCCTCGAAATCTTCCGCGAGTGGCCAGAAGCACTCAGTCCTATCAAAACCCTCTCCTTGGAAGAATTCGTCATGCGTCTCGCGCACAGAGGGATGTCCGTAACATGGTACGGCCCCACACTCAACATCGAAAGATTCTACGACGACTGCAAGAGCTTCGACCAAGGCGTTTGGAAGGCGCTTTGATGTACCCTACGAGGTTTGCAGGCGCTTCCTTGCGTCCCGAGCGCGGGTTCGTCAGCGGTTCAGGGAGTACATGAACAAGCGCCAGCTCGTACGAGACAGGGAGGGGATCGTGCGGAACGGGGATTTCAGCGACCACGACTTGGGTGTTCCGTTGATGACGCCGTATTGACCGTTGTGGCAAACGTCCCGTGGGGGAGCTTGTGAGTGGGATCGCTGCAGTTACCGCTGAGTAAATGAGATAATAAGCGCGGCATTCCTTCTCAGGTGGCTCCTCATTCTTAAAATCCAACCACCAGAAGGTCTCGCGCCCATCATCGTCGAACTCTACGCCGCAGGAGAATTCTGGTCTGCTGCGCACCCCGAGTTCAGCGAGTTCCTTGCCACGGGGAGGTGGGAAATCCCTGAACGCATTTCCCTCGTAAGCAACCGTTAAGCATGAAGAAGACCAGCGTCAACTACGAGCCGTGACATGTTCTTTCCAGATCCAGGATAATTTTGATGGTATTAAATACCTTCATACTCGCCAACCCTCGATTTGTCACGGCAACCTCAAGTCGGTGAGTTGATTGATTGACATACAGCGCGACTTTGGTTCGGCTCGTGTCATAAAAGAGCGCACAGAGACGGGCACAGGTGAAGAGAGCCGCAGCGGGGCGAATCCGGGTGACCCGACTCCTGGGGGCGATTGTCTTCAAATACATGCCGTTGCAACAGGTAATAAGCTAACCTTGACGGGACCTGCTTGGTCACTTCGCTGGGCGCCTTCTGAAATCGTGAATGGGGATCATCCGGGCTTACCAAGCGATATTTAGTCAGCTGGATGGGTATGTTGGGAGGTAAGGTGTTCTCAGAGTCGTGTAGCTTGTGGCAGCTGAACTCTAATCCGAATTTTTTTTGATAGCTCATGACGGATAAGCTTCTGTTCCCTGAGTTTGAGTCGGGAATTGCTATTACATTGAGGGTGTTTCAAGGCAAAGTCCCTTCTGCACGCGAAGACGAACAGCTATCGCAAATCGTTAGGCTTTGCAACTTGATGACGGATTGGTCGGGGCTGAATCCTCGAGATAGGCCAAGAATCTCCCGGTGTTGTGACGAGGTCAAATGGGTTGTGAGCTTGGCACCTACTTCTGTAAGGCAACTCCTAATGTGTCCCTCTCTTAGCCATCATTACCCTCATTAGGCGGGGCTCCTAAAGAGTCCAAAGTTGGGACCAGCCGACTTTTGTTACAAATAGGCCGCGCACATCTCATGCGCGCTCACTACGATGAGGCAGCTTCTCTGTTTCGGCAACTACTCCAACTTGCCACGACTGAGGAGGACCAAAGTGAACGCGCAGAAGCTTTGTATTGGCTGGGAAATGTCTCTGCTGCTCGGTGCCAATATACTGAGGCAGATGAATCTTACACCCAGGCACGAGACGTGTACGCCAGCATCCGTGATGACCTGGGTCTAGCGAGCGCGCTACAAGGGCTAGGACGGCTCTACTATCGTCAATCCAAAATTGCCAAAGCAGAAGCATCTTTGGTCTGGGCACAAAACATCTACAATAATCTTGGTAACAACCAGGGTCAAGCGAGCATGTTATGTGGGTTAGGACACGTATACCAGGCACAACTTAACTACAACCAGGCTGAAAATTCGTTCAGCAAATCTCGAGAGGTCTACACTTGCATCGGTGATGGGCAGGGCCTAGCCAACTCGCTACAGGGTCTGGGAGGCGTCTACCGCCTTCAAGCTAAATTTGCAGAACCCGAAGACTCCTTTACCGAAGCGCAAAACATATATGCTCGTATTGGCGATGATGTGGGTCGAGCAGACGCGTTAATAGGGATGGGGTACGTCTATTGCGCTCGATCGGAATATACCCAGGCTGCATCGACTTACAACGCGGTGAAAGCCATCTACGCTAGCATCGGCAATCAGGAGGGTCAAGCCGATGCGTTGTACGTGCTGGGAGATCTGCTGCTCCGTTTCCACAAGTACGCATCAATTGACCGGCGCGCCGGAAACGCATACTAAGGGGATTTTCCCGGAATTGAATTATGCCGTAGTTTATACATAAAAACTCAAAACGAGGCATTATTTCAATACTTGTGGAAACGGAGCAGCATACATAACCAGGAGCCACTCAGCTGAACATGTCATATCAAACGAATATTCATTGTAATTATTAAAGTTATGCAGCATCAAACTACGGGAACGCGTATGCCATCTTAGATCGTTACATTATCGAGTGACCTTATCCCCGCTTGTAGTTGGGTGAAGGTGCCGTGGTTCCTAAACTTGCTCTAGGATGCCGGGAGGGCTCGATCGATAGAATCAGTGACTTTCCGATTTCCCTCGGATTCGTACTCGATGTGAGGTAGCTTGGAAGACACTCTGATCTCGGGTTCAAAAAGGAGACGTGTTGGTCTGTTTAACCAAGAGCGTGCACGGGGATGAGAACGAACTCGGGCGAGCTGAGCAGTTTGTTCCAACGGGGTTATTGGGGAAGGATGGGAAAAAGACTAAAACGGACTATAACTACATGCCACTTGGAGGCCTGGCGGTCTAAGGACAGACTAAAGGCAGTTGGGTAATGGACCTCCTCTGGAGTGGCAACGTCCCCACACTCCCAGTCACCAAATCTGCAAGAACGGCCGACTTATCAAGCTCGGATTGCTCACTTACACCACTAATAATGGTTATGTCGACTTCCCTAGCCGCCAGCCGAGCGCGAGGGTCGAATAATTCAGCTCGGCGACCGGAACAACCGTCGTCAAGTTTAGCCGTACTCTGTGGGTTGCGAACCATGCTCGATTCCATGCGAAGAAATTTCCACCTGACAATTATCGATCTTAGCTCTCGTCTAAATAGACATGTGCGACTAATTCGATTCTGAAGGTGGTCTGCAAGGTGAAGAACAAACCCTAACCGTTCAACGCAGCGCTGGCAATTCCTAGTCGCGGTCAAAGCTCCCAACCCGCCCTGATTTCCTCGAAAACCACAAATACATCGACCATGGTCTGTTCACTCGGACTTGGCTGGTCACCGTGGCCACTAAGCTCCGAGGCACTGCCACGGTTGACCCAAGCATCCTTGCTGCGAGCAACAGGCGTGCTGGTGCTCTGGAGGTGCGTACGGTCTCATTAGCTAGCTATTTACAACGGAGATGGCCAAAATGATCCCCCCCGGAGCTTGATGCATACTGGGGGTGGAAGAGTGACATGAGAGGTGACGGGCGTAATATTGGTCAGCGGAGGGCATTTTTGTCCTAGTTACACGCGTTTGCGTTTTTAAGAATGAGATCGGTTAGACCTAAGCCGAAGCTCAGACAAAGAGCTAGACGTTCCGTAAAATGGAAAGTAAAAAGGTGATATCACTTACGCGTGTCGTTCTCACGAGCGCGAAGAGGGAAACAAAGCATTTCGTACGGTCCGGGCATCAGCATCTCAACGTGCTTGCCGTTCCGAAGACTTCTGAGTAACTTCCAGCTCCCGCGACGTGGTTTTTTGGCCCTCTGCATCGCGAATTTGCGCATATATATCTCTTGCTTGGGTATGGTGCTCTGATGCCTGCCTGTGCTTGCCCGTAACAGAGTAGAGTTTGCTTAAAGCACTGAGAGCATCCGCCTGGCCTTTCTTGTTGCCGACACGACCATGAAGGTCCAAGGATTTGTGAAAGAGCTCCAAGGCCTCGAAGTACATGTACCGACGGAGGTTCGCTTCCCCCAAGCCGTGCAATGAGTTTGCTTGACCCAGGTCGTTGCCGATACGAACGTAGATGTCGTGTGCTCGGGTGTAACACTCGATGGCCTGATTGTATCTTCCCTGCGCTATGAGAACAGCAGCCATGCCGTTGAGGACGTTTGCTCGGGCCGCCTCATCGCCGAGACGAACGCAGATGGCCTCGGCCTCGGTGTACAGCTCTTTGGCGTCCTCGATCCTGCTCTCGGAACGGTAGACGGCGCCCAGTCCATCCAGCGCGTGCACGAGACCGCGGTCGTTCCCAAGATGAGCGTGAAGCTCTCGGGCTTGAGTGAACATCGTCCCAGCCTGGGTGTACCGGCCCTGAGCGAAGCACACCTCCCCTAGCCAATTCCAACCCTCTGCATTTACTTGTTTGTCTTTCTCAAACCGAGCCTTTTCCATGGCCTCGGTGTATAGAGCGTAAGCGGCTTGATAGTTGTTTTGCAAGTATTGCATGTACCCCATGTGGAGTAAGAGGGATGCCGAGCGGTATTTGAAATTCGATGGCGAGGATGTTTCGCGAGCGGGGGAGGGGATAGCTGAAGGCTGTGTAGGCCGATCTTAATCAGATATAAATCGTCGTAGAACCGAATTGCATGACTTACCATCCATTGGACGAGCGCACGGCACTTCGAAGCGCTTGGTCTGGATTTGGGATTGTATGCCCAGCATTCCGTCATCAAGCTGCAGAGGCTGACGATTTGCGACATCTGCGCGTCCTGTCCGATCGGGGGAATCTTTCTTTGAATGACGGTCATGGTGATATAAACCTCGGAATTGAGTTCGTGGAAGGGTATTTTGTCGGTAATGATCTGATAGCAGGAATTACCCGTCAGATAAGCGAAGGAGGTCGAGGACCCGGCTGTTGTCGAAAGCCAACTTACCTCCCAAATCACCCATCCAACAGCCCAAATATCCCTCGGTAAGTCTGGCCGCTTTCCGAACAGGACCTCAGGAGCGGCCCACCGAAGGGACCAAGCAGGACCCGTCAAAGTCAACTGCTCGCCTGTCGCGGAGACTTGAATTTGGGAAGAGCTTGCGCATTCATCGACGGTCGGAATGACATCAGCGCCTGTTTCGACTTGGTCCTCCTCTTGGTCGGTATCGCTTTCCCGTCGTTTGCGGAGAACTCTGGCCGAACCAAAGTCGGTGATCACCGCGCGGTAAGATGAGTTTACGAGGATGTTGAGCTAATGATGGCGCTCATTGTCAGAGGTTGGCCACTACGGGAGGGAAGATGGGTGGAAGGTGGCCTGGACTCACCGATTTGAGATCGCTATGACAAATAGGAGGTTTGCGAGTGTGAAGGTACTCCACCCCCGCCATGACATCTTGGATCTGGATTAGAATGATATTAACAACGTTTCTGTGGGAATTTGAAACTGGGACTTACTAGCGAAATGCGTTCCGGAACTTCACAGTCCCCAAATGCCAAGAAATCTCGCACGTTCCCATTATCTTCCCAGGTAAAGACCATGGAGGCTTTCCCGTTTTTGAGATCCTCCATAAACCCGATGAATTTTACGATGTTTGGGTGAGACAATCCCGCCAGAAGTTCGACTTCGTGGACAAAAGACTGAGGAAGAGGTGGAAGTGGAGGTTGAGTACGAAGTCAGCGGAGCGTCGGACAAAAATATTAACCTTCGAGAACTTGTCTTTATCCGTCTTGACATCATATCGTAGTTGTTTGACGGCCACCCGCTGTTCAGCCTCGAATATTGTTCTCGTGTAGGTTCCTGGAAGGACGTCGGCCTTGCCACCGCGTGCTAAGGGCTCCTCGGCGTTTAGCTTAATCCCGCTGGAATCGATCTTCAGCCACCATAGGCTCTCGAGGATTTCTCTCTATCAATCGTGGATTTCATTTAGGGACTTACTCCTGTTCCTCCCATCTCAGATAGAGCTCGGCTTCACTCACAGGAGACAACCTACGTCGTTCCTGACCACAACCACGTTCGCTAACTCCCGGAGGGTCCTCTTTGTACATCTGTTCGGAACTCGCTGGGTCCTCCATTTCCTAGTCTGATCTTGCCTCGTACAGTGCTTTTTTCGATCCCTCCGAGCTTCGAACGTGAAGTGGTTGAGGAGCGAGGGAGAGAGAAAGAGAGATTCACAACAAACTGCCTTAAGGGCGTTAAGACATGGCCCGATATCACCGGGACCCTAGAAATCAACAACCCTCCCCCAAGAGTTTAATCGACTCGGAGCTCAACCACACGTTATTTTGATACCATCAAATGCTCACGACTTCGTTAACCTTAGCCGAACGTCAAGGGGACAAACCCGTGCCCTCCGACTTCGAATTCGGAAGCAAGCCCTGCCCCTCCCCCTCGATACAAGCCGCCGCAGTCATCCCAAGACAACTCGTGAGCCTAATGAAGGCGAAGTCCTGGCTACGAATACCGTCGTAAGGTGCGTCGCAGAAAAGGATGGGGCGGTGCTCTTCTGACGATGTGAACGTCGAGACGCGCAGTTTGTGCGACTGGCCTCCACAACACGTGCAATTAGATCAGGATAAAACTATTTCCTTCGGCTAACATTCCATTCTTCTGAATTTATAGGCCAATTGTGTGCTACTGATCATGATGAGGATTTTACTGGGTACAAAGTTGTGCAACGTACAGGGTTCGCATCCATTTTGGGGACCCCTGAGAAACTATGAATCCAAGGTGCACCCCAAGCGACTTTCAACCCCAAAACGGGCCTGCTTGCAGCCACCAGTCTTTGCACCCCCGCGCGTACTTTCCGGGTGAATACTTGCGACTTCCTCCATATTCGATACCATCGTTAATTTCACTCATTACGCTCGCAGGCTCGCGACGCAACTCTCGGCTCCCTGGAGAGATCTACCGTCATCGATCCAAGTAAACTGAGGCTAAATCGTGTTACACCCAAGCACAAGGCGTCCACGCTCGCGTCGGCAATGCTGAAGGTCAAGCAATTATCACGGACTTTGGCTCGGCTCGTGTATTGAGGGAGCCAGCCAACCGGGGGGGGGCGAGGGCAGCGGGACCTGCCTGGTCACTCCGTCGGGCCCCTCCTGAAGTTGTTAATGGGAATCACCCGGTGTTACCAAGCAATATTTGGTCAGCTGGATGGGTGTGTTGGGAGGTAAGGTATTTCATGAACCCCGGAGTTCGGGTCGCGGTAACTGAGCTCCAACAACTGTTTATCCATAGGTCATGACGGATAAACTTCCGTTTCCCGAACTTGGTTCAGGAACTGCTATCACACCGAGCATGATACAAGGCAAAGTCCCAACTGCTAATGAAAACACACGGCTGTCGCAACTCATCAGGCTTTGCAACTTGATGACGGACTGCTGGGAAATGGACCCCAAATATAGACCGAGTGTTTCGCGGTGTTGTGACGAAGTTAGATGGGCGGTGAGCCTGGCAGTCATCAACCTACGATAATTCCTAATGCTCTCCCTCCCAAAATTTCAGCCGTCACTGCCCCCGTTAGGCGGGATTCCTTCACACTCCAAGAACCAGTCGACTACTGTTAAAAATGGGTCGCGTGTACCTTTTGGACGCTCGCTACGAAGATGCGGCCACCCTGTTCCAGGGTGTCCTTGAGGTTGCGACTCGTGACAATTCTCGCAATGAAAATGAAAGCGCAGAAGCATTGCATTGGCTGGGAAATATCTCCGCCGCTCAGTGCGAATTCGGAAAAGCGAAGAAGTTTTACACCCGAGCACAACATACATACGCTAGTGTCAATAATAATTTGGGTCGAGCAAAGCCCTAAAAGGGCTGGGAGACGTTACCATCGTCAATCCAAACTTGCCAAAGCCGAACAGTCTTTCATCTGGGCACAAAATATCTACGATAAGCTTGGCGGAGACAGGGGCCGAGCGAGCACATTTGTGCGGGCTGGGCCACGTCTACCGAGCTCAATCCAACTACGGGCATGCTGAGGAGTGTTTCGTCGGATCTCAAGAGATCTACAGTTGCATCGGGGACGGGCAGGGCCTAGCCAGTACGCTGCAAGGCCTGGGATATGTCTACCGTCTGCGTTTCAAGCTCGCCGAAGCCGACGGATGCTTCAGTCGAGCACACAGCATCTACACCCGCATAGGCGATGACATGGGCCGAGCAAACGCATTAGTGGGGCTTGTGAAAGTGTATTGCGCTCGATCTGAATATGCCCAAGCAAAAGCATCTTTTACCCAAGCGCTGAAGATCAACACTGAAATCAGCAATGTACAGGATGAAGCGAATGCGTTGTGCGGAATGGGAGAGGTCTATCGCAATCAATCCGAATATATCAATGCCAAACGGCGTTACACAGAAGCACGCAACATCTGCGATCGCATCAAGGATGCTTTGGGCCGAGTGAAGGCTCCGTCCGGACTAGGAGAAGTCTACCACAATCAATCCAAATAAACCGAGGCCATATCAGCCTGCATCCGAGCAGGAGAGATCTACCGTCATCGATCCAAGTACACTGAGGCTGAATCGTGTTACACCCAAGCACAAGGCGCCCACGCTCGCGTCGGCAATGCTGAAGGTCAAGCGAACGCGTTTTACATGGTGGGAGAGTTCTACCACCATCAATCCAAATACGCCGAGGCCGCGTCGTCTTACATTCAAGCAGAGGAGTTCTACGCTTGCGTCAACAATGACGATGGTCAAGCGAAGGCGTTGCGCGATTTGGGAGCAGTCTACTGCCGTCAATCCAAATACACCGAAGCTGTATCATCCTATACCCGGGCAGGAGAGATCTACCGCCGTCAATCCAGGGACGTTGCGGCTGAATCATGTTACTCCAAAGTAATGAACGCTCGCGGTCGCTGTTGACAATGAACGCCCATATGTGGAGTAAAAGGGAAACTGGCCGGTATTTGAAATTCGGTGACGATGCCGTTCCGCGAGCAGGGGTGGGGGTGGGGGTGGCTGAAGGTTGTGTAGGCCGATCTTAATCAGATAGAAATTGTCGTTGAACCGAAGTGCGTGACT
>KN823025.1:116492-130946 GCA_000827465.1 Tulasnella calospora MUT 4182 | reverse complement strand
GACTGAGTTGGGCTAGTGGGAAAGAGTACAATAAAGACAAAAAAGCAACGTATTAACAAGCGACCGAGACAAGCCAACAACGGGTCCTTGGGCGGGGTAACGGAAAGTAAATTACTTAAAGGAAAGAAAAAGTCGTCGTGATAGTCGTAACCGTGAGGTTGGGGGGATTTGGGAGCCCTTCTAACTAAGCCTTTGGTGCCGATGACGGGAAATTCGGGACCGAGCCGGGAGCCAGTGACGCAATTTTCTTGTTACCCTTCGCCGGGGACGTTGGAACTGGGACGTTGGAAACAGATGCTTGAAGACGAGGAGGCCGAAGGCCGCAGTCGTGAGGCGCAAGGTCTCCACAACGGAGATGTACCCTGTACATCCAAAGTATAATTGTACATTTTTTACATTGAAGTCGGATTCAGATGAGTGAAGTGCATGTTGACAGATTGCATATACCGGAAAGGATGAGATGGTTGAAATGGTCGGGGGGATTTCACATGATGGAGAATCGACGGTTCGTGGAGTTGAATGCAGGATTGTTGCGACGAGATGACGAAGCGACGTTGCGATTGGAATCCATGGAGTTACGATGGGGGTGAACCATAGAGTTTCGATTGGACGCGGGGAGAGATGATTCGTTTCCAGTCAGCTCAATGGGATCTTGGTAAGGCCTAAAACGGTGGCAAAAGAAGGGGGACGCGGCGGAAAGGGGAAAAAAGTGGTAGCCGAAGGGGCCCCAACGTTCAACAAAACCCGAACGCTCGAAAACAGAAGAAGCGAGGAGGAGGAGGAATTCGAAAGGGGGGTGTATTAACAAAAACTCACCTGAGTCCACAATCATCACATTCGAGCACTGGTTTCCAGCCTAACCTCTTCCCGCACAGGTCGCACTTAGCGCTGAAGGCGTTTAGCCCGCCGGAAAAGAAGAAGAAGTCCAATGGCGTCCATGCCGGAGAAGATGTGCTGGAGCCGACGGCGGTGACCGAGTCGGAACCTTGACCACTTGTGGGGCTCGCGGACCCGCTTCTCTTGTTGTCCTTGCCAGGTTTGATCAACGTAAACCGATGATGAAGAGCAGAAGGGGTTGCCGAGGCTGCAGACATCGTCGAGCCCTCCGTCGCAGCTGCAATTGACGGAGCCATCGCAGAAGGTAGACCCTTTGCGGTGTGGTACGAGTCAATGCTCAGTAGCGAATCGGCGGACGGAGGTAGCTGCTGACCCACAGGTGTCGGTACCGGAGATGGCTGCCCAATCGTTTCTGGTCGCATTGTGAGCACCGAGGCGGCAGACGGTGCGACAGATGTTCCTTTGCTGTGTCCCCGAATGACAGTTGTGCTGTACTCCAGGAAGTTTCCGTCGTCGTCCTCTTGAAGGTCGATCAATGGACGTTCGGCCTCCGTGTCATGAGTGATGCGACTTCCCCGTTTGAAGTCTGCAGGAGCGATCCAGGAGCTCGTGGTAACAGATCCTGCTCCAGTAGAGCCCTCGTTTTTGAGCCTTACGCTTGCCAATCCCTTAATGGCAGCCTCCAACTCCTCGTCGCTATCCGAAGCATGGTCGTCGATGAGATCTGCGGGGTCTACGGGGCTCTTCTTTTTGCTCGCAGTAACTCCAACACCGAAGCTGGGAATTCTAGGATTGGCTGCGGGTCTCTTGGCTCCTGCCATGAACTTGACGCTGCCGATGTGCTGGTCCTCCGACTCGTCAGGCCTAGCGAGGACTTCGAGTTCAACAGCACGGAGTCTAGCGAGAATGGTGACGGTACTAGGTCGAAGGGAGGGGTTTGTGTTGCAGCATTCGATAGCGAGGTTAATGAGATCTGGCGGGGTGGATGGAGGAGCGAGAGCGCGAAGCTGGTGCTCGTCAATGGAAAAGAAAGGGGCAGTGCGCTTGAAGGTGTAGTCATCAGCGAGTTTCCGGCAGATGATTTCACAGAAGATGATGCCCAAGGAGAAGATATCCGTTGGGAGGTCGAACTCTTCGCCAATGAGGATTTCGGGTGACATGTACGAGTCCGTTCCACAGAACGTCAATCGCTTGCTCTCCTCCTCATTACGGGCGGCAATCCGAGCAAAGCCAAAGTCGGTTACTTTGAGGCGGAGATTGGAAGTGACTAGGAGATTCTCTCCTTTAAGGTCGCGGTGGATGCACTAAGGTGACGTAATCGACCGGTGTCAATGTAATCTAATCAGGACGCGCGCCTGGCCCTGGCCTCACCTTTCGAGCATGAAGGTAGGCCAAAGCTCGTGCAATGTCGGTCATGAAAGAAAGTCTCAGTCGCCACGCAAATGGCTTGCTTTTGTCGTAGATGTACTGGCGGAGGTTGCCACTCTCGATGAACTCGGAGATGATGAAGATGCGGCCATCCGGCGGCGGTGCGCGCGACAGTCCAAGATACAATACGACGTTAGGATGCCTTGCCTCCCTGGAATAAGCCAATGTCAGCCATTGATAGGAGGGCCTTAAGAGTTTATTCTTACTTCATCAACCTCCACTCCCGCTCGAAGTACTTGCGCACGTCGTACTCATTGGAGGGGAGCACCTCCTTTATTGCGACATCGATGCCGAGGTACGTCGCTGCATTCAGAGGCATCAGAAACTCACTCTCTACTTCATAACCGACGTATGCAGCTTGCTTACACTTGTAGACGTTGCCGAAAGATCCCGAGCCCAACTTCTTCCAGTCTCCTTTGATATCCTAGTCGAACGCTAGATCAGCTGAGATCATGTCGGGCGAGTCAGATCTCCCCCTCACATCGTATGGAATAACGTCAAAATCCATGATCTAGTCGTTAAAAGGGTCCTACGGCCTTCAAGACGCGGAGGGGGTGGTAGAGTAGAATGGCGTTACGGTGCGGCTGACCCGATGGTACTTGTATCAAGAGCCTGCCCGAAGAGGTGAGGAGAATGGGGTGTAAAGGAGAGAGATATGAAGCGAGGCAAATGGCGCAAGGAAAGCGATGCCGATACCTTTCGTTCGGGTGTGGTGAGGAAGCAGGCGAAGGGTAAAACGTCGTTTATGCCCCTAGGGCGTGGTTGCAGCGAGGTGTAGAACTGGACCGTGGCAAGTCAGGAACAACGGGTCCTCTGGTCCCTAAGGCCGCCCAACCGCTGTGGGTCTTGTGCTGTCCAACATGACCGAAAACTCGACTGAAACCTCTACTCGACATGCTACGTGCAAATCAGAAACACCCGAGCTTGCTGCCCCGAGAGAAACGTTGCAAACTTACCTAAAGTTCTATGGGGCTGCCTCGTTTCGTGGCTTCTATCACCTAATCACGTCCTCGCGTCGAGATCGACAGGACTCTGAAAACATCGCCGGGAGCTCGAATCGGACTAAATGTTTCATCGATGTACCGCAGGTTATTGTGACTGGGGAATCTGAACCTGAGCCTGTCCCCAGGAGCTCTCTGGCGACCCACACTCGCAAGTTTGCACTTAAGCACACCTTTGGGGCTCCCTCACATTTACGTTCGGCGAATTTTCTAAGTTTGATTGGGTGACACAGAGATTGAATTCCAGAAATCTCGCCTTGGTGGCAGAAATCCAGACCACCCAGAAACCATGAGGCTTCCGGCGCACTCATGTCCAGATCCGAAACCCACAAATGTGTCAGCTCACTGTGAGATCTACTGGCACTGTGATCTCTAGATAATCCCAAAGGAGGAATTGGGAACTGCAGCAAAGGAGCCCTAGTCGGTAACAATCTTCGAGAATTTTTAAGCTGCCACGCGTGGCAAAGCGTAACTGTCCAGGTGCTCACGTAGGTTCCCCACATTCATGCATGTGTCGCGCAAGCTTTGTCGCAGCCTAATGGGGGTCGCCACCGAAGAACCTAAACAAAAGAGCGGATAATATTGTCTAGTTTTGTTACTGAGGTGACGCTGACAAAACATTAGTGATAGCTCTTGAAGAGTTTGCTTGGGGGCGTTGGGTGACCGGTTATTTGTTTGTGTGGCGAGTCTCCGCTAGGATAGGGGCTTCGGCCCCGCACCCATTGCATCTTCCCTCGACGCCGCCTTGGACTCGCAGTGCGCCGTCAAGCTGATCTTCAGCAACTTCTAAAGTCACTCTTCCTTCCTTTCTTTTGACGTTTTAGTCTTTCCTTTCTTTTACGCCTCAACTCTTCGACACGACCAGAAATTACAAAATGAACTGCGCCTTTATCACCATCCTAGCATTCTGCTGCTGCCTCGTTCAAGCCATCCCATCGACATCCTCAAACTCGATATTGAAGTCAACTCTCGAGGCTCGTGGCGTTCGCCCACGAACAGCAGACCCGTACTTCCCCGATCAACCGCCCTCGTGTCAGCTATGTGCGCAAGCTTGGCCCAGCATCGATAGCTGCTGTGACGCCGCCCCACTGTTTGAGAACTTCACATCGGTGAGCATTTCATGACCGTGATCTCTTCGAAGATATCTCGCTAAACACTCTTCGGTCGGCATTTCAGATCATCCTGAATCCTGTCCCTTTCATTGACCTCATCGAGTGCGCATGCACCGACACATTCAAGTCCGCGTTCCCTCAATGTGTCGACTGGTGCGAGGAAATAGCTACACTTTCGTCTGGAATTATTTGCTGATTCCTTCTCTCTTGCACCGATAGCTTCCAGATGACCAATCAAACTGATGGTGCGGGTGCTTCGTATGCTTGGATCACAGTCCTGCGCTAACGTTCGTCCACTTCGAAAGTTCTCCAGTCGGATGACCTTCCTGGTGTCATTTCAGGTGATTAAATATCTCTACATTTGGATTTTGGATTACGTTTTGGCTCACCATGCCCTTGCCTCTCAGGCATGC
This sequence comes from Tulasnella calospora MUT 4182, assembly GCA_000827465.1. Taxonomy (NCBI): domain Eukaryota; kingdom Fungi; phylum Basidiomycota; class Agaricomycetes; order Cantharellales; family Tulasnellaceae; genus Tulasnella; species Tulasnella calospora. The sequence continues at coordinate 126,155 of KN823025.1, read as the reverse complement.
GAACTGTGTGCGGCATGATGTCGACCCTGATTGGCAGCGTTGCCTCGACGAACCGCCAACTTCCATCTCAAACACCCATTACCGTCACACCTAATGCTGCAGCTGCAAATTCCTTGCGACTCAGTCAGCCTGGCTTTGCTCCGGCCGTAATAACAAGCCTCGTGGGCATTTTTGTGGGCTTCAGGCTCCTGCTGTGATTGTGACTCCTGTCGCTCCCCAACTCACCTACCCTTCTTTTCAAGCTTGAACGTTGAACTCTTAGCTTTCTTATTATCTGTCTTTTCACTCAGTTGGTATTCCTGTGTTATAACGACCCACAACGACTTGTCACGATTTACGAAGTATTCCAATGCATTCTCTGGTATTCCTTCGCGTTTCAGAGCATTGAAGACTGACGAGCCAAGCCCAGGGTTGATTTTTTCGCCCTACGGGTCAGTTGTAATATCAATAACTCCTCGCAGAGACGACGTTATTCACCACACGAGTAAGCAAGAGGACAAGTGAACGAGAAACGAGGGACAAGTGATGATACCGGCTCCTTCTACGCCTACACCTTCCGACATTTATTAAGTTCCTTATGATCCTTCCATCCTTTCTTTTGGCATTCTACCCCACAAAACGCTGCTGCTCGGTCCGTGTTTCTGCATGCGCCCGCACAAGTCAACCAGCGACCGACACTTCCACACGTGAAACAACGCTTCCAAGGACCGAGCTTCGAAAATCGCTCGTCCACTTCAAAATCTGACTCCTTGAAGTTGGATCCCGGAACCTCGATGCAGAGTTCCCAAAGGTCATTGAATGTTTGGGCGGCTGCGTTGCGGCTCGAGGGAGTATAATGCGTGTTGGTGTCTGTGATGTGGCCGCCCACGACATAAGGTTAGCCAATTCAAACTTGTTCCACAGGTGGCACATCGAGTTGGACTCACATCCTCCGAACAAATACGCGCGTCCGGTCTGTTCATCAGTGAATAGGTCTGCGGCGGCCCGATAGGTGGGGAATCCTCGAGTTATGACTTGGGACCAACGTTTCGTCTCGGGATTCCAGGCAAACGTGTCCCCGAAGTAGGTGAATCCTGTTCCTCCCTCCCATGTCGACGAACCACTAAAGGCGAGGGAGGCACAATATCCGCCATGGACGATCACCCGATTCCACGATTTGTTAAAAGCGTATTCTACTTCCGTCCGCAAACAGGGCGGATTGCCGCTGCATCTTTCGTCCACCCATTGTTTCGTTTGGAGATCGTACGACCATAAGTCCTGGTACGAGTGGTCTATTGGGGCTCCGCCATTCTCGTCACCTGACCTCAACCACTCTGCTTGACGGTTGGCGTTCCCGAGGGTTATCCACAGCTTCCCCTGATCCATCCACATGACTGGGTGCTCGCGCACCCCTGGGAGGGTAGGATCGTCGTTCACCTCTACTTTCCCGGACACAAGCTCCCACTGGAGAGTCGTCAAATCCAAGGCAACAATGGCGTTTCGGCCAAGTCGGTTGGTCCCGTCTGTACCACCAAAATAGTAGATCGTGTTTCCGGATACCACGCAGGCGTAGCTCTCCAAGCGATTTCCCGGAAAGATTGTTGCCCAACGTACTCCCCTCATGGTGGTTCTGATGGTGGACCAGGTTTCCGTTCGAAGGTTGAAGACGTGCACGTTCGGTTGACCGAGGAACAAATAGGCCTTGTCCCCGTGTAAAGCCAGGCGATGAGTGTCCCTCGTGTAGACGAAATCAATTTCTGGATACGGAACTTTCCGCCATCCTTGCTTGAGATCTCGAAGATTCAAGACCCATCCGTCGCAGTGAGCTTTCGAGGTACCGTGTAAACCGCCGAAAACATAATACATCCCTGAAACCCCTCCACTTAGCCGAATATATGGAGCTCGCGGAACTGTGATCAATACCTTTCCAAAGAACACTCGAAAAGCCCTTCCGTGATGGCGGATGGCCATTCCCTTTACCGACTTGAAGTTTGTTCCAGACACCACGAGTTTGCAAAGCGGCATCGCGGCATGTAATTGCAGATATGTCTTCAGGGTCCGGGTGACGTTTTTTCAGCCGCCTTTCTATGTCGCATTCTTCACCCAACTGTAGTATGGCATCGTTTTGAAAGTTTCCAACCAGGGTGAAGGCATCCAACGCTGCAGAAGCAACGGCCGACGAATTGCCCAGCTCATTGAATATGCTCGCTTGTCTGAGGAAAGCCTTCATTCGCGTCTAATCGTGAAACAGTCAGGTTGGGCGAGCTGTGAGACGAACGGCTACATATGACGAGAACGTACAGTTGTGAATTCTTCAATTGCGATGCGGATGGCGTTCCATTCTGGGCAACTCTGGTTAGCCGAACCGAAATGACGGTCGATAATGAGCATTCGTACTGTAATGTGGACCCCCCTTGCCAATTGAAAAAGCATCATACATTCGGTGAACTTCCATTAGCCACTGTAAACTCTGTTGCCCGCTCGGCAACGGTCAGCGGTGTGGAGTTTAAAAAAATCTGTCACTCACCAGCATATGGTTTTTTTCCTTGCTGTAAGACTGTGCGATATTATTAGCACAAGCGACTACGTCCAAGAATTCTGCCCATAAATCTTTCTCTCCGAGGGATGTAACGGCTGGGTTCGAACCCTTGACTGTGGTTGGGTCGTAGGCCTTAGGTTGAGAAAGCAGTAGCCGTATACTATTGAGGTAAGCATCCCTAGCTTCGACATAGGAACCTTTCTTGAACAGTTCGTTGCCTTGTTCTTTCCACATCATCCCAGCGAAGGTTGAGGCTTCGCGTTCTGCAGCCGAGGCTGGTTTTTCTAGGAACCGGGTCATATCCCGAAGTGGCGCTGGGCCAAGTTTTCCTTCAAAGGCTGAGACAATGGCTTTCCTGGGTGTTCGTCTTGCTACGTCGAGGCGAGGGCAAAACATCGGTTCAGAGTTGGCGGTTGGCGCCGAGCTGGGTTGGCGAGCGAGACTGAGAGCTCGTTGGAGTATTCGCTCCGCGTCCATGAGACGATTGCGGTTGGGATTCGCGTTTCCTTGGTCTCCAATATTGTTGTGGTCGTTGCGTGGTTTTTTTTGTAATGGGCTAACCTTCGGATATAGCGGATCCTGAGATCCGCGGTGCTAGTCTAAGTTTTATGGTCACAATAAACCCGGCCCCGTGACCAGACAAAACCCAGTGTATATAGCAAAGTGCATTTTGCTCTCTAGTGGTTAATGGCTCTATACCCGATTATGACCAACACTCCTCACCCCACCGCCCATCCAACTCCATCTTTTTCACAAACTCTTCCGCCTTTTGTTCATCCCATCCTTCCCCTCCTTTTGCAATGCAGCCGATAACCGCCTTACGGACGGCTTTAGGCATTTGGTTTGAGGACCTATCATCCATAAGGTTTGAATGTGTGGGCGGGAGCTCCGAAGTAAAGAGAAACAACAAACCCGCAGATGTAAAAATGACCTTCGTTTGAAACCAGATGCTCAAATATCTGAAATACGTCCTCTTGTATAAGATGCTGAACGTAGACTTTGCGATCCTAATTATCGGTTCGATATGTCCAGGCAGATGTGCGTTCAGAGACAACGGTAGGGGAATATGACAGGAAAGCTTGCCTACCTGATCCCGCGAGACAGCAAGTCGGAAAGTCAGCTCGCCTTCGCTCGCATACCCCTCCCATTCTTGGCGGTAGTGGCAGTCCGCCTCGAGTGACCGACAGCCAAAGTATAGAGTGTTATCTTACAGAGTCCCATGGTAAGACACTAGACGTTGACGGTTTGCACAAGCACCCCCACCTTTTGCCCCCGCAAAGGCGCGTTCTTCCTCAAAAGCTCTAAATGGTGCGACCCCAGTTCCGGGACCAACCATAACAATGGGCTTTTTTAGGTTCTCGGGGAGCCTCATCATTCCGTCAGCCAGACCGATTTCAAGGCGTGTGCCTAGGTACCGTGTTGCGTGTAAGTCCCCACTTCCAGCTCATCGGTCGAGCAAAAGTAAGAATTCGTACCAACTGGTAATGAGGCCAACCAAGAGGTACAAACACCCCGTCGAGTTCCCTTCATGATTGTCCTGTATTTAACTATCGCGACGCAGAGATGCACCTCTCTAGGATGGGCCTAGGTATAGCGTCAGGTCAAGCATCTCCGACAAACGCCAGGCGGGGTACGTACCTTTAGTGAGCTAGCAATCGAGAACTCGCGGGGCCGTAGAAGGGGAAAGACGTTAATAGCGTATTCTGGAGCAATCGCGACGGACTTGAACTCTGAGAGGACTTCAATGATTGTTCGACGGGGTCGCGTTGTGTAGGAATGAAGGTCATCCTATAGCGATAATTTGAAATGTAAGATATGTGAAAGGATGGTTGGTTCTGGAGAATCGAAGTTTGCTCACTAGCCCTTCTTTCGTGCAGAAGTCGTCAAGCTTTTCTTTCTCCCTTTCGTCGGATGTAAAATGCCGGATGTTTTCGAAGAAAGAACGTCGTGGAACGGAGCATATGTCAAGGTGCTTGGTAAGTAATTGTCTAATAGTGGCAGTCGCAGGGAATTCGGTTGGTAGAGGCCAGTCTTTCTCTGCCTGTCAGCTGTTTATCTCGCCGCGAGAGTGTTTAACAATCGCGTACCTGGATTAGATGGAGAAATGGAATATGTTACGTCCGCTGCATCTTCCCAGCCCATTCTTTTTAGGAGCCAATTTACGTCGTCCTCTGGATTTTCAGGATATAGGACTGCAACATCGCCAGGTTCGTATCTGGCTTGACGAAGATACGTAAGTTGCAACTCTCAAGCGAAAATTCAATCCATCCACGCACGATATATCATCGTCAGCCGCAAACTCGATCCGCCGTACTTCTTGGAACCAGTCCGCTCGAGTCATGCGCTCGTTGCATGTAAGGGTGACGGGGATGCGCCCTCGGTCACTTCTAAGTTTGAGACCTTCCATCTGGTGTGAGAGAATATCGGGTTGGCCCGGAACGGTCATGATAACCCGCGCCTCAGGTCGTGTCGGAACGGGAATTTCGGCATGCTGCCCTGTGCCAGCGAATGTCGAGCTCAGCGCCTCGAAAAGGCGCGATACCCAAGGACCAAATGCACTCTCGATACTGGGGAATGGTCAACGTCGTTCAAACTCCTAGAATTTATGGTAAGAGCATGCTCACCCATAAAAATCCTGATCATCTGCATCCCCTCGGCCTATCAACTCGATGGCCCCAAGACTTAACAGACGCCTCTGCAATTTTTTTGCAGCCCAATTAAATCGCTCGTAACCCGAGTCACCAAGTCCGAAAACTGCAAAGTGCGTCGTGTCCAGAAGGTCGGTGGGCAAATCACTTCTGAGCAAAGTCTTCCAGAGGGTCATCATATTGCGAGGCTCTGCCCCATTGCCGGTTGTAGAGCAAACGAAGATGACCAATGGCTCGTCCACAAGGTCGTCCTTCATTTTGGCGAGCCCGAGTTTAGCAAAGTCGACGCGATTTGCTCCTGACTTGTGCTTACCAAAGGGTAGGCGTCCATTGCCATGAGACGGGTTTTATACCCGCGTTTGAAAGCCTCGAGTCCGATGCGTTCCGCGACGTCTTGTGCATTACCAGTCTCGGAACCAAAAAGGATCAAAAACGGGTGAGATTCGTCGTCTTGGGATGTCCCGTCGTAGTCAATATGCTCAGTCATAGGAGTAGCGGAATGGGGGCAATTGGCTATCTGATAAGATGGCAGGAAGGCGTAGGACGAAAAGTGTTTCGGTCCAGAACAGGGATCCGCTGTTAAGCGGCGGACTTATCTCCCGCTAGGCACCCGAGCGTCTTCCACCAACCTTCTGTTGCTCGGTCGTCGTCGTCCGGGGAAAACTCAGCCAATCAGTCTCATTTCAAAATCTATAGCCATGGCGGGTGGTCGGTATAGCTCTGCTGATGCTCTCCCCTTTGATATCATCCATCTTTTCTTCCATTGGCTCACAAACTATGCCGACCTCGCCTCAAGCGCCCTCGTTAGCAAAACCTGGCATCAGGCAGCTACGATGAGATTGTACAATAGCATACTATATACCGCCGAAATGGCGAGGCAGAACGGCCGGGTGAGTCTTTGAGCTGGGACCGATCCGTCTTGTAGTGGAGCAACCTGACGGAGCCCGTTTTACGTATTCAGATTTCGTCTCCGTTTGATGTTCTGCTCACACACAAAGATTACGCCTCGCATGTCAAACACATGGGTGAGTTTACTTATTAAAAGCCAATTTTCCACGTCACTTACCGACGCCCCCGCCCCACAGCGATCCAAAGCGTCCCCACGACGAACAGCAAGCCTAATGATGCATTTACGATCAACGTCGCACGATGCCTCGACCTCTGCAAAAACCTCATATCGTTCTCATGCATGTCGCATGGCATTCTACCGAGCCTCATCAGTCGAATCGCTGCGGGCAAACCTCGATTGGCGGACCTCAAACTCGAGGCGGTGCTCAATCGACCAGAAACTCAACTTTTACTCGGAGTGAAAACTCTCAGACGTCTTTCTCTTGATTTTCCGACCCGGGTCGTGCTGCATTTCCTCCCAGACTTGGTGCAGAACAACGCAGCTAACCTCGAAAGTCTTTCTATTACCGTGAGTCAAACGCACCCTTTCATCAATACGTTGATCGTCAGCTGAGAGGATTTGAATGATAGAATTCATTTGACCTCGATCACGAGTACCTGGGGATCATCCTGGCTCACGTGCCCGAACTTAAGACCCTCAGAATATCCGACTGCATCTGCATCACCCACGTCCAGCTCCTTCGCGTGATCGCGCAATGCTGCCCATCTCTCACATCCCTGACTTTGATGGTCTATACACCCTATCAACAAGTCGATCCTCAGTGGCCATTGTTCCTCGCCTTGAAGCACCTCAGCATCAACGTCCGGCAGTGCGACAAGGACGCTGTGCGGGGCACTTTGGGAGCGGTTTTGACAGCGGCCAATCAAGCAGCGTTGGAGAGCTTTACACTCAAGTTGGCCGAACGGACTAGCCTTCCCTCTGCGGTCCTGGAGGACCTGATCAAGCACCAAAAAGGGACATTAAAGAAGCTGAATATCATGAATACCGACATTTCTGCGGGACAGTTGGATCGTATCTGTGCGGAGCTTTCCGAACTCCAGCAATTATCTTTTATAATGAGTTTAGGGGTCGTAAGTCAATTGCTGGGATCATGCTGCAATCTGTAATGAGCGTTTCCTGACTTTTGGCTCATCATAAATTACCAGGAAGCACTAGCGGGCGCGTTTGTCAAGTCAAAGAAACTAACCACTGTGATCGACACGATTTCCGCGACGGGTCACTCGGGTTCATTGGCGCCCCTCACTTCGCGGGAAGTTCAGCGTCTGCTTAAGAAAGCCAAGAATCTCCGGACCATCAAACTCACGAGCAGGACGTATACCGTAAGTAGAGCATCACGCTTATGACCTTAGCGTATTCGTAACCCTCGACCTTTACCCAGAGTTCTTGGAACAAAACGCATTTGGAGATGTCGCTCGCGCGAGACGGACACCCGTTCATCTATCGATTCGACGGGCAGACGGGACAGCTCAAGGAGAGGCCGAGCACAAAATCCAGAAAGCAAAATGTGGTTGTATCATGATAATCGGGGAAATTTGCTCGGAACTCCCCCAGTATCTTGCGGTGGTTATTTATTCTATTCTGGCGACCTGGCAGTCGCATGTAGTCGTCGCTCATGTTAGGACACGCAAGCATAATAACAGCTTCATCAGATCTCTTGGTTCAAACAACGTAATGTAAAACACCGAATGTGGCGTCTGATGGAACAAGGAGGAAATTGTGGTAGCACCAACAAAGCAACGAGAGATACAGTGCAGAGAAAGACAAGTAGGATGGATGGACTGAAAGCTATATTGCAGATCATGTTAGAAGACAGATGCTTAGAGAGAGATGGAGAAGAGTGCTCACAATTGTGATGATGGTAGTATAATTACTTGGGAGCTTCCTTGTACGAAATCGCTTGCTCCTCGCCCATAGCCGCGATGATACTGATCATCAACTCCTTGCCCGCTTCAAAGTCAGCCGTGATACCCGTACCCAATTCACCTTCAGGAACTTTGACGTCATTCTTCTCTTTACCATCGCCATCCATAAGGTTGAGGAAACCGTCGTCGATGTTGACGAGCAAGAATTCGTTACGGCTGACGTTGGGGACATCCATGTTGTGAGTGGAAGGGCAAATATCTTCAAGTTTCTTGCCAGTGAAGATCTGATATACGTGGTTTAGACAATATCGGGGTACGGGGGAGTCCGGGCTCACATCAGTCGCGATGAGATGGACCTTGGCATGTCCGTGCTTGCCAGTCTTGGAAGTGGACATGTCGATGATCTTGCAAGGGCGGCCCTTAATCACAACGTGTCCGCTGAAAATGGTGAAATGTGTCAACATCAGTTGGACTACTACAAAAGAAGCGTTCGAACTTTTTGCGGAGCGCGCTGCCTTTGGAACGTATGAGGCCAGTCAGAATTCAAACCGACCCCTCTAACGGCAGGAGCTCTCACTTACATTGCATGGGGTAGGTCTTGGAGGCTCCGGCTCCGACGGCCTCGAAGGTGTGCTCCTCATGCTTCTCGTCGTCAGACTGTTAAGCAGGCGATGTCGAGCGATCCACAGCCATGAGTCAACAAGGATTTCAGACAAATCGAAGGGGGAAGTGTAGCAGTATCAGTTGATCGATGCTTGGGCCCACAAGGGACAAACGTACCATGATAATGTCGGGGATAAAGTGGTAAGTTGGTTGAAAGGACGGATGTAGAGGGGCGAGGAGGGGGAGAGCGACAGAAAATGTGCACGAGCCACTCGATGCGGCGTCTTTATTGCTGGCTTGCCCCTATTTGGCTCATCGTGCGAACTCATCGAAAATGCTTATCGCGCCCATATCGCGGCGAGTCCCTTCCCGAAGACGTTCGACGGAACGATCTGCGTTGCTCGCGGGCCAGGCGCCGTTCTAGACGTGGTCAAATGTCCACGCAGGTATTGGTGCTTTCCACTCCAGTCCTCTTACGGAGATCACGCCCTCCAGAGGTGAAGTCAGAAACAATCACTCTGCTTGGCGAAGGGAGATGGTGGACAAAATAGAATAATAATGCAGCAGTGCATTGGGACTTGGAGTGGCAGCGAAAGCTGAGAAGTAAAGTGCTCCAGTTGTGCAATATTTGCCAAACAAGGAAAAGATACTAGGGAACGAGTAAGAATTCCTAAAAGAGGGCAGTTTGTCCTTCGCAAGAATACTTGATCATATCCTTAAACCTTATTAGAGATGGGTTTACTTTGGTTTGGCGTTGGAAGCCGAGCGACTCGGGGGACTGTCAGGGTCCATGGCCGAACATTTGGTCAAGTTTGTGCAGTCTACGCGGTTCGGTGCACCGTGTCTCCGAATTTTTCCACCTCGACGCGTCTCTCATGGCATTGGGTAAAGCATTTCTGCCCCTTCGCACTAGCGGATCTTTAAGGTAAGAGCCTATTCACTCACCAGATTCCCTTTAATCTGACGGTTACCCCATTTGTAAAGGCTCATCCAAAAGTCACCGCTCTCAAGGCTTGGTGCACCCAATGTCCTTCCCGCATCTCGTTTGGTCAGTTTCAACGACTGTTTAAAGATATTTATCTTCGTTCTGACTTGGAATTCGATTATAGCTATCCACCCGCG
>KN823025.1:79788-108747 GCA_000827465.1 Tulasnella calospora MUT 4182 | reverse complement strand
AGGATGAGCGGGTCGTATCTCCTCAGAGATGGGGCATATCGCATGTCTACTCACTGTGCTCCCGATATTTCGGGTCGTTGGAGAATGCCATCAAAGCCAAAGGATGTTCGCGGCCGTTAACGAAGGCGAGCGCTTCTTCCGTCGACTAGAGAATGGGCAACCAGTTAGCTCGGGAGACAACGAGAACGGAGAAAGACTTTGGAGCTCACATCAACAGGAACAATAGGTAAAATCGGTCCAAAGATTTCACTACGCGCCCAGAGAAGCTAAGTAACCTCGAGTGGTTCGTTCACGGAAAACCACGTACTCGGACATCAAAGAATCATCTCCGGTACAGTTCTTGACGACCGTAGGGGCGATGTACAGCTCCTCTCGAACGCATTCGCCGCCCAACACGACTTTCCCGTCAGTCTTGTCAAGCATGGCCTTTAGGCGGTCGAATTGCCGTTCGTTGACGATGCGGCTCAAGCTGTCGGAACCACGGGCGCCGCCGTCGGCTGTCGGCCAGAACGATTCATAGCTGGAGGGAGCTAAATTAGTACGTGACAGGAGCGGCATCTAGAGACGAAAGGCGGGCCATACACTTTACGCAACTCCTCGATAAACTCGTCTTGTCGGCTCCTTTCGATTAGAACGTAATCCGGAGCCATACACGTCTGAGATTCAGGGCTGTCAATATTTCCCATCCAGTTATTTGCATGGGCGGGAAAGTTAACACACCTGGCCGGTATTCAAAGTCTTACCCCACAATATGCGCCGAGCGGCGAGCTCAAAATTGCTCCCTGAAGGACTCGAATCCACGAAAACGGGAGATTTCCCACCGAGCTCGAGCGTCACGGGAGTGAGATGTTGGGCGGCTGCTGTGGCAACAATTTTTCCGACATTGGGGCTACCAGTGAAGAAAACTGCGGGGTGGGCGCAATAAAGACAGGGCGTGAGCAAAAGGACGTAAATGAACTTATTCTTGTCTCCCGATCTCGGCCAAGGCAACGTACTGTGATCCCATCTCAGAGAGAGAAGCTTAGACGTCTCCGGTACAGCGCCGTTGACGACGGCGTAGCAATCCGGGTCGAGGTACTTGGGGAACAATTCAGCTAAAAGAGCGGAAGTCACCATAGTTGATTCTGATGGCTTGAGGACGACCGTGTTGCCCGCTGCGACCGCACACGCCTACGAAAGAGACCGAGATCACGTCAAAACCTAATTCTGTTAATGCGGACGAGTGCGCGCCGCGAATAGGTTAATTACTGTACCATGGGCATTAGGCTCGTGTAGACTGGAGCAGGGAAAACGTTCCGTGAGTCCAAGCCACTTGGCGTGAAATGAATAACCAATCTGAACTTACCTGGGTAGTTGAAGGCTGTAAAACGAGGCCAAGGAACGCCGAGCAAGGAAATCGTGTGATTAGAACGTTTTGTCGCTTATCATGGGGTGCAGCGCAACGCGCCCGAGACACCGTTGCACGGGGTTGCGCGCTTACTCACGAGCGATTATGAGAACTACCCCTCGAGGGTCTTGGCGAACTTTAGGCGACATGACAAACCACATGATGTCGAAGGGAGCCTTCTTGGTTTGAGTCCAGCTGTCGATGTTTTTGAGGACGTGCATGATGTGTGCGTGGACTGATCCCAGCTCGCACAGGTGGGTGTCGTTGGGATGGCGCCCGAGATCAGCATTTAGAGCTTCTTCGAAACGGGAGGTATTATCCTACGGGGGATGGATAGCGGGAAGTCAGACGTGTGTGGGTTAACGAAAGCCTCGAAGCCGCGCAAATCGGGTTGCTTACCTGAAGCATGTGGGCGAGCTGTGCCAGCTGTTGCTTTCGAAAGGCGAGGTCGCGGGTTTTGCGACTGTTGAAGCCGTTCTTGGTTCTGGTATAAGTCTATGCAAAAACACCATTAGTCGGGAGCACAGGAGAGTCGATGTTAGGCACTGACCTCGGCGATCTCATCGAGGGATGTGTGCTTTAAAGGTGCTCGCGGCGGGACTGGACGGCCAGCAGAGGAAGTCATGGTTGAAGGGGGAAGAAAAGGCTCGTGGGCGGTAGGAGAGTGAGTGGAAAGGTTATGTATAGCAAATCACGGGCAAGGGATGGTCTGTGAGAGATGAGTCTGGTGGTGGAACGGGGCAGGGTACCGAGGAACACAGGAGTGAGGTCCGGTTTGTTTTTGCTTTCGGCCATTCCCCGGTTAGACCTCAAGCCTCAACAAACACCGTCTGTTGCCACCATGTCCGACTCAAACCCTGCTAAAATCTCTCCCACAGACAGCGACTTGCTCGCAGCCGTCACCGACGCTCAGTCCAGTGTTCCAGATGGCTCGGGAGCATCCAAAATCACGGCAGCCGTGTTAACCGCGCATCCTGACTGGGTTGTCGCGGAAAAACGCGTTCGCAAGGTTCTTCGCATTCAAAAGGGTGACGACACCGGTGTCTCCGCAACGTCCCCGTCAGTGGAAAAAGAAGAGAACAGCGCCGGATCCGAAACCCAGATGTCCACCAATCCCAAGAAGCGAACCAGGGGGAAGCCCAAGTCCAAGCTGAACCAAGCCACATCCGGTGAGGTACCGCGGACAACAGATGACAGGGGCAACGGGGAGAACCTGGTGCCCCCGGATACGCTATACCCGATCTCTCACCTGAATCAAGAGCTTCAGGTGGATGAATGGACCAAGAAAGCGGAGGTTAAGGTGTTTGATGGAATGAAAGGCAAAGGTCTCGTTGCTACAGAAGCCATCGCGGAGGGCGAAGTCATCTGGAAAGAAGACCCATTCATCTACTGCCCTGATTGGTGAGTCGCCGTTGTAGCTCTCCCAAGTCCGGCGGCTCCCGTACCTGTTGGCATAATTAACCATGACCTGGCTGACCGAAACGGGGTGCACCGCCTTGATCTTCGTTTTTGCGCTCAGGGACATCCAGGAAGCGCAATCAGTTGGCCTTCGCTGCGCCAGTTGTGCGCTTCCCCTCCCTTCACCTCGCTCACCACCTATTCCATGTCCATCGCAATGCGGACTATCATGGTGCAACCGGCTCTGCTTATCTCGTTCAAAGAACGCCCATGCTTTCCTTTGCCTGGGTCAAAACCCTGCTAGCACACCCCTGCTGGACTTCGTCCGGTCAGAAAAGTGGATCGCTTTGGGAGCGTTGTCTAGACTGGTAGCTCTATTGCTTGGAGAGTGGGCTGGAGGGGATGGGAAGATCGGAGAGGGAAAGGACTGGAGTATGCTGAGGAGCTTGGCTGGGCTGAGCTTGAAGGAACGGGTTAAGGTGTTGCCAAATTGGTGCGTAGTAGCCCCGTACCCTCCAATATGAACTGATCCAATGGCCTAGATAGGCAAACAACCGCGCTCGCTGACCAACAGCTGTGGCGAAGAGCGCACAAGTTGTACGTCGAAGCCCTAGACAAGCCTTCCAACCCCGACGCGGCCAAGAAGCTCTCTAAACTGAAGAAAAACAAGACTTTACCTCCAGCGATTCATGAAGAGCTGTTCGGCTACGACAGCTTCCTAATAGGCTTGGGGAAAATGAGCTTGAGTGAGTGGTGTCGTCTCTGAAAGCTTTCGGCGGTGGTATTCGCTTGGCCGACCTACTCACGGAACGCTTCGATGAACTATTACATACAATAGACCTCGAATCCCACGGAGCACTTTACCGCCTTCACTCTCATCTTAATCACTCTTGCTCGCCTAACATCTCCGTCCAACATCCTTTCCTCGACACTCAGCCGGCGAAAATCAGCGTCGTCGCCAAGCGCCCGCTCGCCAGGGGCGAGGAACTTACCGTGACATACGTGAACCCCAGGAACAGTCTGAAGAAGAGAAGGAGAGAATTGAAGGAGTGGGGCTTTGGGGAATGCCAGTGTGAGAGATGTCTCGAAGAAGAGAAGGAGAGGGAGGGCAAAGAGGATGACGCCGAAGATGACTTGGAGGACGAACTGAGAGGCTTCTTGGGCGTATAAGCGGGCGGCCGATGTCTTTAGCACAAACCGGTTTGAATGTTATTTAAATCGTTGAGAAACGTGATCTGCTGGATTCGAGCACCGCAAGCGAGAAACGCGGTGGATGCCAGAGTTCATCCACCAGGCGAGAACCAAGGGAAAAGGGTAGACGGAATAAAGATACAGCCGCGGCTACCGACGTAACAGCAAACAAAAACGTCCAAGACATCTAGATGTAGATCACAACGAATCCATTTTCACCGTCCTAACGACTGCCTCCTGCTCCCCCACCGGAGCCCGAAGGTTCTCCCGAAGGTCCAGGAGGACCTGGGCGGAAGCCCATTCGCATATTTTCCATCGTTGGAGTCCCAGGCAAACTCGGAGAATTGGCTCCGGAAGCGGACCCCTTGACGCTCTTCCAAAAATCTCCAATCGAAGAACGGAAATCGCCCTGTCGTGGTCGGGGACTTCGTGAGCCCATAAGCGAGTCGTTTTCTCGATCTCGATCCCGCTCGTCGTCCGATTCAGAACCGTTGTCGCCGTCTGCCGATGCTACGGATGTAGCACGTCGTGCTTTGCGGGCATGGAATTTGCGGCTCGCCACAGAGTTGGAGAACAGAGGAAGGAGGTACCTAGAGATCAGAATCCGCTGTCAGCCAGACTTGCAGTTTTGGAATGTGAACTTGAACTGCTTACCGTTCATCGAGCGCCGTGAACCACTTGCCGTCAGCTCCAAGCTCAGCAAGTTGTCGCAATTCTGAAAGCCTATCAGCTTGCATGTTTGGGGCTGGTGGAAGGACCTCTCCGGCGTCCGACTCGTCCGATCCAGCAGACCAAAGTGTGCCGCTCCGGCTGGTTCTTCGAGGATCGCGATTAGGAGGTTGCCCGTTGGGAGAATTCCAACTGCAGCAACAAGGTGTATTAGCCTTTGGGGTAGGCACATGAGCACCTTGAACGTACCCGGGTGGTGACCGCCTGAATCGTCTGTCCCGACCCACACCTGGCGTTGAGCCACCAGACCAGTCTCCGTTTCCGGTGACGTTCATCGGATACCTTTCCTCATCACTACTATCACCATCACCTCCGTCTTCAACTCCAGTCCGAATGCCGAGAACCTCGAGCATACGAGCCGTGGTTCCTCCGAACATGATGACAGTCAAGACGACCACTACCAACACGGTCGTTCGTAGTGCAGGTGCGTTGTCACCCATAAACCCAGCGGCCAAAGCCACCCCGACCGCTCCCCGCAAACCGGCCCAGAAGAGCATCATTTGATACGAGTGAGGGATCTCATCTCCTCGTTTCCCTCTGGCGGTTCGATGGAAGAGATTGATCAATTCCGAGAGTGGGAAGACCGCGGCATAGCGTGTTGCACAGACGATAACCTTTTGAAAAGCGGTCAAGTTAGCGGTTTGATGGTGATAGGTAATAAGGGGGTCTGAATGCGCACCGTTGCAACGAGGATGAAAAGAGGCTTGAATACTTGGACGTCTTGAGTGAATAAGTTGAGGCCAAGGTAGATGAAAATAAAGTTCTCCGACAGTTGAGCGAGTACGGAAAACATGTACTTCGTGGTGCGCTGGGTTCGCTTTGACATCGTGTGATAGGCGTAGTGCTTTAGCGTAATTCCGCAGAATAGCAAAGATACAATTCCTGCGCATCAATGAATTAGCCAACGCCTAATGCTGCTGCTCGCATTTCTACGCACCACTCATGTGAAGACCGTTTGAGAAGAAGTAGCTAGTATAGGCAATGAGTGCGACAAGGCAGGATTCGATGCCCGGATACAGGTTGAGGTTAGAGTGCTTAAGAGCAAGGGAGCAGCCGAGACCGAAGACGACGCCCAGAGCCATCGACCCAGCGAACGAAAACAAGAAGATGCCAATACCATGGAAAATCGAGGAGACATAAATCTCGCTTCCGTGGAACTGGGACAGGGTCCTATTGACGGTCAGTCAACGCGATATAGGATATGGTCAAATGGCCAATACTCACTCGTACATGACGATACTGACGGCGTCATTGAGAATGCTTTCTCCGAAGATGACGCTGTAAAGCTTGGGGTCGACCTTATACTGATTGAAGATGGCTAGAATTGTGACAGGATCCGTGGCGGACAGCGTAGAGCCGAATATGAGACATTCAATGAGAGTAACGTTCAAGGACTCCAACGAGAGGAATGAGTAAATATAGGTAAGGACGCTGCAAGAGAACCCGATTAGCGCAACCACGCGTCTCGCAATTCTCATATGGCTCTCACCCGATGCCAACAGCAGAGATAAAGGTGCCGACAAACGCAAAGGTTAGAATAGAGCCGAAGTTTCGGAAGAAGTTTTCCTGTTGGCCGCCGAATGGGAGTAAGCGCCACTGCCCTGAAGTATCCTGAAGAGCCACGCACTTGCTTCAGCTCGTATCCGGAGTTCAAAATGATGGGCGGTAGCAGCAAGTTGAAGAAGAGAGTGTGCTTGAACGTCTACGCCGCAGTGGAGGTCAGCTTTCGTGACTTTATGCCGCAGTACCGGCCACCTAGAACCGAAGAACGTACCAGCATTTCGCGGATGAGGTGGCCAGGTGAGAGTCGGACGATCAATCCAACTACCATCCCAGCAAATATGGACAGGACCGTTTCGTGTATGGCGCGTATTCTTTTTACTTGCACATAGTATGACGCCCCCAGTGAGAGAATGAGGAGGAAGCAAAGAATGGTCAACGCCCACGCGCTAATACGCAAATATGGAATCAGCTTGTATTTCACCGACTTCAGCACCAGAAACATACGAGTAGAGCTCCTCTATCTCAGGAGTAGTCTCGGAGGGATTGGTGGGCACTGCGGGCGGTGTGACAGAGAGTGCCAAAGCCATTTCGGGGATGGCTTGGCCGAGGGTAACCGGACTGTTAATAGATCCTGAACTTGGTGCTCGAGAGCGTACGACGCCGGATGTCTGTCGAGTTAACGAGAGAGTTCGGGTGAGTCGAAGGAAATTAGATTGACGATTAGTAGAGCAAGGATGCGCTAAGGGGAGGAGGAGAGCAAAGTCTCTTGCGGTCCACTTCGAAACCCAACTTTCCCAGCGTGCCTGTTCTATTCTGCGTCATCACCCCTTTGCGCAGCTTCCCTTCTCGCGATGGAGGGTATGGCTAGGATGCTAGGTGAGTGTCCTCTGGGCCGTATCATACTTCTTCTGAGCGTCTACTAGGACGAAGCGCTGTCGGGTCTCGAGATGCTAGTCCGACCCCAAGTAATCGAATTAATACTTATCGAGGCCACCGACGGCAATCTTTCATGCCAATCGACAATGCGGAACTTGTGGAACTTCGTGCCCGAACACGAACCGATGCATCATATTCGAGAACTGCTTTGGGAATGCTCTCATACAGTGTTATTATCCTTAAAATTTTCGATCGTCGATTTTATCGTAGTAAGTTCATTTTTTCTGGTTGATAAACGTCCCCCGCACTTGAAGCAACGCTTTGACATGGCTCTCCTTCACCAAGTTGGACTTCTCTACGTGATTCTTGCTGCGGCCCTCTATCTTTGCGCCATCATTCGACGTCGAAAGTCTCGACACGACTTTGCCGACTCCACCAAAGGTCGTCCTACCCCTCGGTGGGACGAAAGTGACCTTCATCCTCCACGAACGGACGATGAAACAGGAACCGAGGCAGCTACTAAGCGCAAGAAGGATGCATCCGCTCTCCGCAAGCGCATCTTTGGCGCCCCTTTCGTCACCGCAGGATGGGTAGTCATCCTCGTCACAGCTACTGTTGCCACGGTCGAAGTAGCGTTACTTGTTCTTTTGCTCGAAGTATGATAAAACGTCGAAATTTGATTCTCTCGAATATTTGAAATACGTCAATTGTACGAAAAGATGCAGAAGGAACTACGATGAGTATTTCATAGCACCACGCCTCGCAAAGCTGCGACCTAGTCAGTCACTTATGGTTTGCCTGAGCAATTTGCTCGAATGCAAACTTGAAATATCTTCTTCAGTTTTCTTTGTTGATGTTTCAATTCGCGCCGAGCCTTGCGGGACTTTCGGTTTTCTCTACTGTTTGCAACGTTGAGCAACTTGCCGAACGTGTGCGGCGGCATCTTCGTAGCGAGCGTGCAACTAGTGCCTGCGACCCGTTTGTAACACGAGTCCATTGGTTAAACATTTTGGAGTTCGAAGCACCCCACCCAAGGAGGTATTGACGGCTGATAGAGAGGACGCATTAGAAATTGCTGCATCGAAATGGCTGTCTGCCACACCGCCCATCTAACCATCGGGAAACGTGCGGTCTCTCACGTGGATTAAGATGCCAACACTATGTCGTCAAGCTGCAGAGCCTAACGATCTGCGCTAGGTGCTTGTCTGGTGTGCGTAGCTCAGTGTGCGCACCGACCGACTTGAGATCGCCGTGATTAATGAGCGGTTCGAGAGTGTGAAGACCCTGGTGCCCCTCGAACGTATTCTTAATCCGATATAAACACATCGTGAGCTTACTACAAGTCTCTGGGTTACTCACGAGGGAAATGCGTTAACGTTCAGGGGTTCCCCAATTTCCCGACGCGAGAAACTCGCTCACGTTTCCATTAGCCTTCTCGTACAAGCATTTCCGCTTCCGAGGTCTTCGGCGAACCCCAAGAACTGGACGATATTCTTGTAAGACAGTCTGGCCGTGACCCCCACCTCATGAACAAAGCGCTTCAGATTAGGTAGTTAGTGCCCTCCTTGAATGGCCGGGAAGCATTAACACTATTGCATCGGCGAACATATGTAAATCTATGCCTATGTGATATCAAAGCTTTTTCACTGCCATCTTCTTTGGTGAACCCATATTCGGCGTTTCAGTGTCGCCTGGACCACTTCGGCTTTGCCATCGCTCTTTTGGGTTCCCGAAGGGGCAACGCTGATCGCACGTGGATATATTTGGAGCTTTGGGAGCTTTTCGAATATCTCTCACCGTTATGAATGGTACTAGAAGTCTCTAGGATGTAGAACAGGAGCGTTCACGACCGGGAAGGCTCGGCACTGCGACTCGGGGGTACACGCAGGGAAAAGCCACGAAGCCCCTGTTTCGAAAACCCTCCCTTACACCAAATAGTAGTCAAAGGGGTGAATATGCCAAATCTAGGCATTAATTTAGGAGTGTATTGATGATTCGAAATGCAAGCCCAACGGCATGAGGCTAGGTCATGTACGGTTGTTCGCGTGGATCTCCCAATAGCTTTTGGTCCGCGGGCTGCCTCTAGCAGGTATTAGATCGACTCGCTTAATGAGGCAATCTCGTGCCGAGAACTGAGACTGCGCAAACGGGGACAAAGTCTAAGGAAGGGCCGATGAACCGTGCAGCTCGGCGCGCAGACCACAAGACCTCCTGCGTAATTGACCAGTTAGTCTCTGAGGCCGCATCATGAGACAAGGCGAACGAAATCATTGAATTTACTAATACCAACGACAGGCCTAAGGTTTCCGAGTGAGGACTCTTGGGGATCCAAAGTTTCTCCCAGATTTCCTAAGGTTTTTTTTGACTCATTCTTTTTTCTTCTTTTGAAACACTCCGTCCACAAAGTCGAAAACGGATACATCCGCGTATAAGAATGGCCCAGCAAAGGCCTGAGGATGTTCGGGAACAAATTACCGCCAATATCGGTGCCACATGAGCATTATGACAGGGGAGAGCGACGGCGTTCTCTACATTACCTTGAAAGCCCCGTGCACTGGATCGTCATGGATGTAGTAATCTAGGTCCGCTTCGTTCTACGGGCGGTTGGTTGCCAAATATCAGCCTAAGGCCATGGCCCATTGGGCCTCGAACTGACTTGGAACGTTACAACGAACGCGTGCTTTGCAAAGGGACCCTGATGAGATAGAGCTGCAAACCTAGTCACGTCAAAAGCACACCTCATAGCCTTTGTCATGCTCCGTCTCTCTGGTGACGTTTAATCCTGCTGCCAGAGAGACAATATAAGGCTTTCCAGTGACTCTCGATAAGCACGTCTTAGCGAGTTCCTGAAAACGATCCGCGACCAGAACTTTTTCGTCGTCGGATGTCCCCGGTTTATACTTGAATTGGACGATATGAACGACCTTGCCCGGGGCCGCTGCAGGGGTATCCGTGGACATGGTGTGTTCTGTTCGGAGCTTCAAGTAAGCGGAGGGCTGTGGGCCTGTTGTGGCACCGCCGGGTTTTAGCATGTGGATCTCCGTTCGGAGACGGCGATTCTGCTCGGACTCTGGGCTGGCACCGGAAGGGCTGAGTATGTATGAACGGTCCGCAGTTTGGAGGAGGAATTACTGGGTCTTTGTGCTCGTATGAAGGTATATTGGCGATCGCCCTAAGTGGTATCGACAGGAAACTCGGATAGCTTTTTGTGCTAGTGGAATGTGTATGTGTGACAAGTGGCCAAAGTACTCCGAACACCCCTAAGGAGGCGAATCTTTGCCAAGGTTGGCGGAGAAACTATAACAAGCTTCTAGATAGATGAGCTTATAGAATAACAATGTCATGGGGATGCCGTTCCTTCGTCATGGATTGTTGCACATGGTACAATTTCAGGTGCCATGGGTCGAACACACCATCGGAATTGGGTAGACCTTTTCCCGGCTCCCTTAAACGAAGAAACGCTTCAGTCGGTACATAGCCCAACGCTCCACCGTATCATGCTTTGAGGTAGCAACTGCACCATTTGAGCAGTGTTCTAAGCGAGGGAGGTTCCTCTTTGGGATAAGCGGTGATCGAGGGGTCTGTCACGGTGGTCACGATTGTCGACAAACCGTGACGGTACATCTCCTAAGCAAAAGCCATTTCCTGACTTTTGGCTCTACTTCCAATCTCTCGTTTTCTCCTCCCTCACCTCCTCGCCAGTCGCTGGCTATTGTCCTTCCTTTCCTTCAAATGCCCATATACCTCCTTTGACTCAACCACTTCAATATCTCCCCTCCTTTGACTTCTTCTCCCTCCTCCCGCTGCTCCTCCCTCGATTTCGTTGTAGACTGCAATCAATCAGCGGAGCAAACCAATCGTTGGCCTTGAAAGCATCCGACATACACTCAACGACGTTGGATCACATTCAAACGTCAAGCTAACGCTTTCTTGTCGGGGGATCCAGCTGCCAGAATTTCCCCGGCACCATGGCCGACGATCGTAGACGGAGGCAGCCACTACCACCCCTTCCGCCCCTTGCGCACTATCCTGTAAATCCATCCTTCAATCCCGCTGCAAACCAGGAGCCATTACCAGCTCTTCCATTACCAGTCGCCTCATCTTCCTCTCAAAGCCATTCGTCTCAAGCTGCCGCTTCGAAACGGGAGCGCATTGCACCAAGGCAGCCACAGCCTCGACCGGCCCCAGAGGAGTCTCCCGAACGCGAGCAGCCGGACCGCTACTACTGGCTCGGCCTAGCCCATGCTGGTGTCACGGTTGTTCTCGTTGGATGGTCTATTTTCTGCGTCGTGCGCTATTCGCGAGCCATAAGGGGTGAGCTTCGCTTCCAATGCCTTCATTAAAGTCTGTCTGACGAACAAACGTCCTCGCTTTGTTTCTCCATTCTCTTAGGCCATGCAGATGACGCTCAAAGACGACGATATGCCATTGCTTTCACCGTTTTTTCGTCTTTAGCTTTGGCCATTTTTTCAGTCAACCTTAGTAGGGCGCTCAGGGTAAGTGTGCCCTATTCCATCTCTTGTCACATTGGCAACCCGGTCGTCGATCCATTGACCGAGATCTTTGGCATCTTCTTTTTCTCTACGGCTTCTGATGGTCGCTGTCCAACACACAAAAACCCTACCTCCATAAAAAATCAAAATGGTCTTGTCCGCTTATAGCTTCCACCGCGGCTTCATCTCGTCCAGCAAGGGGTCCTCTTTTTGGGTTCTGTTTCGCTCCTCATACCAACACTGTTCGACCTCGCTTTCGTTTCGTTATGGCGTCATCACTCACCAACTGGGTCAACAATGTCTCTTGTGGGTCAATGCCGTTGGGACATCGATGTCGTTTGGGGAGGGCGAAGTGGGCAATGCCCTGATGGACCCTCAAGATGGGGCGGGTGGCTTGCCGGCGCCATCGTCCGCTTTATCGTCACCTTACTCTTTCTGGTGAGTGAGACTTATTCGTTGGGTGTATAATATATGCTAATGGCTACTTTATCAGATTGCTTGCCACGGGCTGACATGGCTGATTGATTCCGACCGCCACGCACACTCAACCGGTTCCCGGCAGCGCTCTCAGTCAACTTCATCGCTCATGAACTCCCACAAGAGCAGAAGGGGCCGACAACCATCTAAACCCGCTCCACCCACCACCTCGTCCTCGTCATCAAGTCAAGGTCATCGAAGGACGTTCTCATCCTCCAACACGGCTCACGCGTCAAGTCCCAGCTCACTCACCTATATTCCCAACCATCTCACCCGACCCACCAAGTCCCCATCAAGTACGAGCAAATCTCCGCCTAAAGGGTACGATGCCACTCCTCGACCATCAGGGTCGTCGAACAGCCACGACCCACCAGCCGGCCGGTTCAGCCCATCGTCAGACATCTCGGATTATTACTCAGACGTCGATGATGGTGGGGACTTGAACCGGTTTGCCGCCAACTTCAGGACGCTGGTGGAGCGAGTTTCTCGAGAGACCGAAGATGGCTCAAGGCTACCTTCACCCTCGCCGATATACAACTTGGCCCGTCCATCAATGAGCCGAAACAACACCGCACCTCCTCCCACTGCGTACGCTCCTCCAAGTGCTCGTAGGAGCCCGTCACCTCGCAGGTCGTCGTCCAGGCGCTCGTCGCTTCAGGAGAACAACGGAGCTGGTCCATCGAGTCCGACGGCTCAAACGACATCCCGATCGAACGACGTCGACGCGCACGCTCAAATGCAGCACGACCTGCTCCAAGCGCACCGTCTCATGCTTCTCGAGCAAGCGATGCGGGCCGAATCCTACGAGCACATCGTCGTGCTTGGAGGCGCCGTTCGTCGAATGAGCACCATCGCGAGCGTTGCGGATGGCAGCGAACGCAGCTACCGCGAACCTCCGTGGACGCCAACAAGCGGAGCTTCGAGTTATATGACTCCGATGGAGTTGACTCGAAGCCCTTCTTCCAGTACAGCTAGGAGCGGGAGGAGGAACCCCATGTCCAGACATACGACTACTCCCCCACCCGGCAGTGTTGGCCTGCTCACCGACTCGTACCAATCCGAGCGAGGCCATTACACAGATTGATTTTCCATCACGATGATCTGTGTCTCGCAGTTTCTCGAATCTGTCCAAGACATCATTGTTCTACCCGCAGACCGGAACCCGGGCTTGTTGTTTTGTCTATTATGCTTTTCGAAGTTTCGGCTCTCTCTCCAACTCCCCCTTCTTGCTCTAGTATTTACGTGGAATGTCTCCCTATTGCTTGGTTCTGCTTGACGCCACCTTAACGAACGGTTTTAGTCGTTTTCTTTATTCTCGACAAGCTAGAACTTTCTCTCTCCTTTGATGTCTCGTTCATCTGCCTTCGCCCGATCCGCCTGCTTCCCCTTTTCCATTCCCCCTCCGCTTTCCCGCTCCTCTTACTTTCGGCCGTCTTATCCCCCCGCACATTCGATTGACCCGATCTCCTTTGACTCCTTCGTTCTCATCATCACCCCTGGCTCATCGACTGTGGATGTGATTTCTTTTTTTTTTTGCCTGTTTTTGCCCTTGCAAAGTCCTAGAGACTTTCCGTCGTTCTTTTTCCTCCCCGAAAAGGGCTTGCTGTATCATTACATTCCTTTTTGCGTACATACAAACACAAGAACGTGCGTAAAACCGAGGGTTTCTGAACAGTGGGGGAGGGTGGATAGACCGGGTTACATTGGGTTTTTTGGGGTGAAAATGTTTGCATAGATGATGGTGAAGGGGGGAGGATGAGATAGTGTTACAAGGGAAGGAGAGAAGAACGAGATGGTCCAGCGAAGAGCGACAGAAAGTTTGTTCTTTTGAGATTGTCACCAAACTTTGCAGAACAGGCGGCGGTTCTCTTTCACCTGCGATTATGCAAGGCGAACGCGCCCTCATACCCACAATATTCAAGTTGAGTGACGGTATCCCGCCATCTCCCGACGAGGTTCCCTCCCGAGAGAACATATCCTCGGTAAAGCCATCTACCCCTGTCGTGCGCTGTTTGGGTCATTCCGGGGTCGTTCGGGCCAAGGGCGGGCGAAGTCCGGGGTGCGCAGCGCGTAATTAACAATGAGGCCCATCCAATGAGACATGGTCATTTTTGGCGAAGTTCGAAATGGGCGTTAAAATGTCGGGAGTGGTCCCGAAAAGGAGGTCGAGGAAGGGGTTGCGCGAAGGGATAGGAGGTAAAGTGGGGCGAGGGCGATATTGAGCCAAGTTGTCAGGCCGCGCGTCGCGTTCGTAGGTTGAGTTGCACGTTGGTTTAATGACGTTCGAGAAGCGGCCGGAGTCGGAAAGTTAAAGACGAAAAACATGGAAAAGAAGAAATGCGATCGACCTCCTATCAGCATTCGGCTCGACCTCGAAGCGGGAGAAGAAGAAGAGAAATAAAATGAGATCCACGTTTGTTACGCACCTGAACTATCGGCTGGGTCTATCCCGTCGGAACCACTATAATCTTTGAGCACCGTGACAAGTCCGTCCCATTGTCGCACTCGCCCGCGTAACGTGAAAGGACCCCATGCGCTGTGCCCGGAGCCGGTAATGAGCGTGTCGAGAATCCTTTCGTCGTCCTCGTTTCCTGTAGAAATGGAGTTGGAATTGTGGTTGCTTTCGGAGCTTCGGCCGTTGAGATCCCCCGAGCTCATTGATGGAGATGACATGTCGGATAGAGGGGAGGAGTACCTGAGCAAAGAAAGAGAAAGAACCTCCATGTGTCAAAACTGCGTGCGAGAGTGGATCTCACTCCCGGACGCGCGCAGGCAAAACCTACTTGTAAAAAAGACATCCAGGTTTCCCAGCTTCATGCACCTCCAACCCTCCAGGAACCTCGACGAACCGACATCCAACAGGAAGGTGCGCGTTCAATGCATGTCCGATGGGGAGCGGCTCGATGGGTGTCGTATCCACGGGCGACCGGCGGGACCGCATCACGGGGGACATCCTCGACGAGGACGAAGACGAGGCTTCCGGCGACGACCTCATCCCGTTGTTGTTGTTCGTCTCGGATTCGACTCGCTTTCGGTACTCCTCCGCCGTGGACCGAATCAAGTGGTATTCGTTGACTTTCCACACTTGCGGTTGTTGACCGCCTAGCAGCTCGTCGACTTTGACGATCGGCGGGAGTTTGAAGCCGACCAGCATGTCGCGGTATTGGTCGAATTCGAGGAACTGCCAGGGAGTTCCTTCGTTGTCAGCATTCGACGGGATAGGAAGAGGGGAAAACCTTGGTCCTAACACGTACCGTAAATCGACCTTCCCATACGCCCGCAAAGGTACCCGGAGGGTAGAAAGACTCTCCAGGAGGTAAAGACTTGATGTACGGATTCAAACAGCTCGTCAATCTCCTAAAATCGCCATCATACAACGTCGAATCGTCCGTCGTGGCGTAATAATTCACGTCCGTTCCGATCCTCGGAGCGACCACCGCGGGTACCGAGGGCATGACGGCGGGAGCGGGTCCTGCTCCCGTGTTGGTCGGGTGGTGGCCCGCAGCTGCAGCAGCGGCCATAGCGGGTCTCATGCGGTTGTGGTAGTCGACCCGAGTGCAGTAGCTGTTGATCGCGGCGAGGGTCAAGATTGGTGCGCACATCAATAATTGGCGCGAGAGGCATGTGACGGGCTGGCTGTTATCTTGCAAGTCCAAATCCGACGCCATGTAAGGTGTAAATTGGCGGTCGCGATAACGTGGTGGTAGGCGGTTGTTCGATGCACCGTTATTTTGCTGCTCAGGTGGGGCGGTTACGGGTAAATCGAAGATGGACCATGGTGCAAAGTACGAATCGTAGCGATGCGCGCCAAAGACGAAGGGCCGGATGAGGCCGATGAAGGTTTCGACGTGAGAGATTGATTCCTTCGCGATTGTAGCTGAGACGACGGCGGGCGATATTCAGAACAAGTGGGGTTCAAAAATTCCCGATTAAACTCACCTTCGTCCTCTAGCATATACGCAATCCATATCGCCAACGACGAGTTGACGGTTTCGTTTTGATAATCGTACTGTTTGGCTCTCCGGATCAAAAACACGTTGACGTACGCATCGAGATACGACTGCATCTTCGCATTTCTCACTGGGGATATCATTATTTCATTATTTTTAATTGGAAATCGATATTTAGAACGGAATCCATTAAATCCGAGTGGTTAAAAATGCTTACGCTGTTGGACGTTTTTCCCATCACTCTCGAGAAGCATTAAAAACGCCATCCAGAGATCTTCCGTCACATTGGTCCGGCCCCAAGAATCAATTGGCCATGAATCTTTTAGGTCTCCTTGCCTCTCCCAAGATGTACCGACGGCGCGTATGCGCTTGAGGATGGTCCAACGTGTTTTGAGCTGGTCTGCCAAGACATTTGACGTCAACCAACTTGGACTGAACCTCCTCGCCAGTGCCGCATAGTCGAATTGCACCCGGAATATGCGAGCGAGCAGAGCGTAGGAAGTCGACAAGGATTCATGAGTGCCTTTGCAAGTGAGCAGAAGGGAGTAGAGATCTTGTGGGGGGGCCAAGCTGTCGACCTGGTGGAGGACGGTGTGAAAAACGATTTCGTCGAGGATTTCTGGGGGGATATTGGTGAGAGACGGAGGGAAGCACATCCTCGCCTTCTCCGCTTTCGCCACCTTTTGTAGTTTACTTCTTTTGGGAGCGAAGGGAGATTCCGGAACGGGAGGGAGATAAACCAGGACGGGGCGATACGCCGGGGACTCGTGGCCAACTGGGGCAAAACGAAGGGGAGGGAGAGGGCGAGAGGCAGCCAATAGGAAATTCAGACTTGGACTGTGACCTCTTGCTTGCGTAAACATTAAACCCTCAGACGTCCTTCCTATTCCAGCCCAGTAATCACATCTGTGGCCATCGTCACCGACAGCGAGCAAAGCGTTCACATCTTGGAGAGCAGAGGGCGAAAAAAGCAGGGGGAAGCAGCAGGCAGAGACAGACAACCATTTTATCGTACAACAAGGTTATATTGGATACATTACATAATATACAATGGCTCTTTTGACGTGCATCCAGCGCGCCAAATTGCCATCACTCCCGAATCCCCCCGAGAATGCTCAACTGACCCCCCTTCAGAACCACGACACTCCCTTGCCTAGCGTCGTCACAACACGTATCTCCGGTATCTCTACTATCCGTTCCACCACTACTTCTTCCTGGTACACAGCAGCCCACATGATGTCTGCGGTTCCAACCTTGATTCGATATCTCCAGCCCTAAGGTTCGTTGCACCGGTCAGACCGAGGGCGACGCGTCCAATGCTGAACGGATACCCACCAATGCGCTGGGAACCACCTCCAGTATCGTACCTCGGAGAAACGACATCGGGTTCTCCGGGTTATGCAGAAGGACTTTGGCACCTCTGCGATATTTAGCAGAGCTCGTCGGTACAGTGTCCAAGATGTTTTTCTAAAAAATAATATCCCTCATCAATACTCTACCTACAATGAACCGAAAGACTCCAAATACTCACTTGGCTACTTGTAGACGACACTGTCAACGTCGAAGAAATACTAGCGGATCGGGTGCTCATGGCGAGTAGCGAGTCTTGTAGGTGAGTAGGAGGAAAAGGTGTACACTGGTGACTGTGGTTTGAAGGACACACCGGACAGTAGCAATAGTTGTAAATATACGATCCCTTGGCACTTCGACCCGGGCACCATCCATACGTACATTTACCGCAGTATGAGACTCGGCCTTCTCGTCAAGTTTGCGGCATTTATCCTGTTCGTTCACGGAATGTCTGCACACGGACACCGCAGCCGATCTGGTGTGGCGGTGCCCGAAAGCCTGGCACTTCTCACCGAAACGCCACACTTTAACGCCTTGCGACACCCCCCTGACTGTAGTTTCATCGCTCGACGCAGTCTTGTTCATCTGCTTCTGTTATCTTTCCGTTGCTTTTCCAGACATCTCTCGATGCTGCTGCGCCTCCGCCTTGCGCGAAGGGGGAGTGCAATGACCGCCTGCGCACGGGTCCAAACGGGATGTTAGCCGAACCGGACGCGTCCAGCTTTGGGACAACTTCTTCCATCGAGCAATTCCGAAAGACGGCGACAGAACTCATCCGGAAGATTGATTTTTTTTCTACCTGATTCGTGAAGTCCTACATACCGCTAGCGGGCTTTGCATTCAACTCGCCGTGCTTGATTCCTATGCCGTAGTAAACGCCGCCTCGGCCCTCTCGGTCTGACTCTCTTGTTCAACTCCATCTTCGGATTATTGCCGCGAACGCCGGTTGGTGGCATAACAAGCTGCCACTAATCACTGGGACAGAGTTTGCACACATTAATCTCAGGGCGGAGTCTCGAGGCACTGCACAAGTTTACAAGGAGTCATCACGTAAGAGAGGGGTGCTTATGATTAATATTGACTCTTGGCATCGAAATACATCGTTACTCCTTAATAAACAGGGGGCTTGAGAGTCAGCGGCTTTGAGGCGCTCCAGATGTCCAAAAACAGAAAGAACAGGAGACCGTGCATCTCATTACGCAAACATCAGGGGGCTATGTAATGTACTGAAACAACAGTATCCGTGATCGCATAGATATATAATAATTATGACTTTGTTGGACTGCTTCTCTTCGATGCGCTTTTCGTTTGCTTTGATTAAGCCCACTCATTAGCACGGGCGACTAACTCTCTCAAACTGGCCCTGGAACCCTTGACGAGCCGGCCTTCCTCCACAATGTCCGTTTCATCAGCTGGAGAGGCCGATTCGGGATATGCAGCGCCGAATATACGATCCGAGCCTTTCTCTCGAATACGATAGCGGTAGGATTGTCCTGTCTAAAGTTAAAGTTTGTGATTAGTCTCTGAGCTGGTAGTAATGAAGCCACTAAGAGGTAAACTCACTGAAGCAGGTGCAACGACTTCTGTAATAACGGCCGAGATCATCGGCGTATTTACGTCTCCCACGACCAACACCTCGTCTCCAACTGCGAAAGCAGGTGTGGTGTTTTTACTTGGGGATGGAACGGTGGCGGCGGGCGAACTCGAACGCGAACGCGGCTCTTGGGAAACCGAGAGGGTAGACGATGC
Source organism: Tulasnella calospora MUT 4182 (assembly GCA_000827465.1). Taxonomy (NCBI): domain Eukaryota; kingdom Fungi; phylum Basidiomycota; class Agaricomycetes; order Cantharellales; family Tulasnellaceae; genus Tulasnella; species Tulasnella calospora. The sequence goes on along the minus strand of KN823025.1, from coordinate 89,644 downwards.
CTCTTTGGGGCTTTGAGTGGACTATATAAGCGGTATTGTCAGCACCGCAGCTTCACATCGAGTGTGGTGAAAGGGCAGTTTGCTTACATGACGATGGACCAATGAGAAGTCGTGAATGTTACTGTGCTTGAGGAAAGAGAACATCTTTAGGTTACGGGACAAGTGAGGAAATGTACTCGAAAAAAGGTTGTTGTACTAGAGGAGGTGAAGGGGAAGATTTTTGCTGGAGGAGGTAAAAACGGCGCCTGAGGCCTTTATAAGGGTGAGTGGGGCAAAGGACTCCCTTTTCCCTTTTGTTCGGCAGCTCTGCCCGTCCACTACAATACATACTGATGACGTTGCTGTGCACGCTGATACTTCTAGATCCTTTGCTGAGTAAAAACAAGCGCAGACTCCTGCGCGCCGAGAGAATAGCACAGCATCGTGTCAGAGAAGTGCGAAGCGCGGGTAGAGCCCCCAGCCGGGACAGCCACCCGTAATATCGCTTAGGTAAACCTCGGGGATCTCGCCGCAGAGACCGCGCCGACGGCCGCTTTACCCGATTCGAGTTAAACGCAGAGATGTGCATTGCGGTGGCCGATCGAGAAACATGTCGGTCTGTGCGGCGACCGGTGCAAGGGCGAAGAGAGATCGTCAGGAACTTTCGATGGGGAGAACGCTGTTAGGCTGCCAAGCGAAGCAATTGCGATGACAAAGTTTGACTCGGGATTAGGAAGGACGTCATAATGCCCGTGGAGGCCACGCTGTATTACTGTTTTTCAAAAAGATTAATAAACCATTATGCTTTTGTTGTAACACCCAAGCCGTTCTACACAGTACGTCTATCCGTCATGACGCGAACGATGCATCCAGTGCCTGCGACATCGGTTAACTGTGCCTCGCAGGAACGTAAAGCCACTCGAGTCAGTAATTTAATGATTACTGTTTTTGGCATTGATGAGGCGCACCTTTTCATGCCAACTCAACAACACGCTGGGGTTAATGTCCGAATCCCCTTGTAAGCCCATCCCCTTGTAAAGGTACTTCATCAACGTATCTTGCGCGTCTTGCGGTAATGTCCGGACGATGTTTGGAATGTCGGCTGCCTTTGTCGAGTTCAGAATAAGCATGACTGAGGCTAGGTTGAGGGCCTTTTTCGCATCAACGACGCGGGGTGGTAAAGGGTGGCACAAAGGTTCAAGTTAGAGACTTTCATACATGCCAGAGGTGTATGGAGACGTACTTTTGCATCGTCCACGTTCGGCCCATATGGTGCATCAGTCAATACTAATGCCAACGCTCCCGCAGTATCGCCTCTACGGAAATACGCGCGCAGGACTCAGCAACCCATATTCAATCTACGCGGTTATCGAAGCGCGCACTTAGACAAGAAGCTCCTCAATTGAGTATTCTTCGACTTGACATCTGCTAGGACGGTCGCGGGATCCCGTGGGTCGGGATCGACAAGGTCGCTTTCCAGTAATACGTCCTCGTCAAAGGCATCGATATCGATCTTGCGGAACGCGTCGGCCATGGTGAGATCTACTATAGGGTTTAAAGCTAGATTGACTCTGAAAGTTCCAAGTCCAAAGGTTTGAGGGAACTGACGACTGGTGGGGCTACGGTTGGCCTGAGGGGAAAGGTGCAGTCGGCTTTGGAATTGACGGCGCGGGGACCTGAAATCATAATAACGACAAGCCGATGCCGAAGCACTACCGAGAAGCATTACTAGTCTGAATGAACAATTATCTAAAACCCTATATTACAGATGAATAGAGATGCGCCTAAATTGATTGGGAGAGCCTGAGAGAAAATTATGATGCCTTGTACTTCTCGATCTTTGGACCGCCTCACGTCCAGGACATGTTCGTTCCAAACAGGGCCTGTGCCTCTACAGCCATCTGCTCAGCAATCTGTAACAAGCCCGAAAATTCCTCTTATCAGCTATTCAAACGCTTAAGTAAACGAAGGAGGAGAGAGGCTTACGCTTCCAAGTTCGAGCAATGTACCTTCGGCCAGAATGAAAGCAGTTCGGTCGAACCCACCTGTAGTGTCGGTCGCCTTGTTCAGCGCATCGGTGACTTCGGAGTCGAGATCGGGATACTCTCGAGACGGGTTTCGAGGAGATGGAAGGATGGCAGGGAGGGGTCGTTCTGTGGCCAGTCCAGAAGACACGATGGACATCAAATTCAGAGCTGCGGCAACCTAGAATGCGAATTACTGTTAGACCAAGTCTAAAGGGTACTCATTAACTAGACTCACTCTTGCTGAAGAGAAAGCTCCAGAAGCGATGGTGCTCGTCCTAGTCGCGGGGTTTAGCCCTTCGCAGACGAAGGCGAGGATAGCAAGAAGATCGATCGCGTCGTATTGAACTGTGGCAAAGGGGAAGTGTGTGAGCAAAAATCCAATTCAATGTAATCATCTAACGCAAAGCCCTCACGTTTTTGCAGCATGGCATACCGCTCCGGATTCCACTTCTTGTTGATATCCGGCTCCAACTTGGCCAATAGTAACCTCACGCTGGTCATCCTCAACTTGGAGCTGATCGCTCTCAACTCCGACCACCTCTGCTCGTACATGTTCACTTCGGCTACGTTCTTGGGCGGGTTGTGGAGGACTCTGATGACCAAGGCGCCGATGTTGCCGAGCTCCGAGATGGTTCGGGAGTAAATGCGACGGACGTGGTCGCGTCCCGGCTTCGGTCGGGGGAAGAGATCGATAATCCACGCGGCGGTGATACCGACGAGGACCAGAAGCTCTCGACGCCAGAACACTTCCCAACCTTGACCCGGTCCCCAGATTTCAGGGACAGGCGAGTCAGGGCGGTCGTACCAACTATAACCAATGATCAGCGCTCCTGCTAAAGAAAAGAAGAATCGTGGTGTCAGGGAGGCTACATGCATTGATCCCAAAATTTCGCTTACAGGTGGTGGCCGTGATATGGGTAAGGAAGTTGGGGTTCCAGATCCTCCATGGAATGAACAGGGCGAGTGAAACTGCAAATACTGCCGCCAATCCATAGGCGTTTCCATGTCCGCTGCCCGCAGAGATGTACCACATGGCTAAAGCAACGACTCCACCGATGACTGTAACCAGGATGGTCAGTCAAACGGCATTGGAAGTAGGAAAGACAAATGGCACTCACTGACGCCCAACAGCCGCTGAATGAACCCGAACGTTGTTTCTCCAGAGAAAAGCCCTGAACACCAGAGTGAAAAGGCGTCAACGCGTCAGTATCTCATATCGTCGTTCCGGGGTAATCATACCCTTTGCAGTAACACCGCTGATGAGAGCCCACAGTCCTTTCTCCCTGTAATAAAACTCCGCCGAGCCATTATCATAGATCCATGCGGGAACAGCGAGACAAATAGCCAAGATCCCAACTTTCAATGAGAATGTCGACTCGACGCTGGTGAAGAACCAGTCAATGGCGGCATAGATCCGTTGAATAATGTTGAGAGCCGAAGAGCGGCGTCGTTCACGATCACTCATAGTCGATTCTGTAATACGTATTTCAAATGGCGGGGGAGTCAGCAAGCTAGTCTTCCCCTCTAAGGGGCGGTAACGACTAACCTTTCCCAAGTTCCAAGGTAGAAACACCCTCGATACGTTCAGGAATATCTTCTTCAAAAGGCAAAACGGCATCTCCTCCGAGCGTCATCTCGATCCTTCGTCTCATCGCTCGCGGCACGGCGTGCGCTTTCGTCACATCGTCTTCAGCGGGACCGTTCTGCCTCCCAGGGAACCACAGCTTGACGGGACGTTTCTCGATTTCAAGGACAAACTCCAACGCCGTTTCCAGTTCGGAAGAGAAAGTGCACAGGAACAATTGCCAAACTTCGTGAAGGTACGAAGCGCGACTCGAATTCGGCTTGTCGGCGCTGGACTTTTCGCCTCGAGGCTCCGCTGCTTCCGCGATCGCCTGCTTCAGATCTGCCAAGGCTGCTTCCAGCTCTTCGGTCACGACGGGAGGTTGCTTGAAGATACCGGAGAAGGCGTGGCTCATGCCGGTTTCCCGGTCGAGGAAGTTCGTGAACGCCTCCATGCCGCGTTGCAGTGATCTGACTTGACGGTCGGACGAAGCTGCGACGGACGCCAAGAGGTCTTTTAAAGCCGGTGCCGATGCGTATGGAAGAGACTCCACTGATGTCTGGGAAGCTTGAGCTACGGGCGTCTTCTCGCCGCCATCCGATCGAGTGCTCCCAGCAGACGCCTTGGCTCTCCGATGAACGTGTCGGATGAAGATGCTTTGCCCCGCTATCAGAAAAATCCTTTCAGAAACCGGCACCCCTTTGGCGTAACCGACGTATACTACCGAAAACTCACAAAGACAGAACCTCATCATCTTCACCAGCTCCACAAGCTTCTGGACGTCCTTCCCGCTCGCTTTCTGCATCGATATCTCTTTAGCCAGAAACCCTGTTTGGAGCGTGGTCAAGTCTGCTTGTTGGATGATCTCGTTTCGAGTGTTGTCCCATTCCGCGATGGCGGCGGCCACTTGGTTGTCGTCCATGTTGCGGAGACGCTCGGGCGAGAGCTGCAGAGCTTCCTTGATCAACGAGGTTTGAGCGTGGAGTTTTTCGGTTATCGAGTGGGAGACGCTTTGAGGCTGAGTGGAATCATAGGGCGTGAGGAAGCGAGAGATTTGGTGGCGAGTTGGAAGCACTCACAACGACGAAAATGGAGCAGGCGATGGTAATGGCGAGGTAATAACCGTATGGTATCACTAAAAGTTGATCAGTCGTCGGTACTCAACTTTGTCGAGCAGAAGGATGACAACGCACTGAAAATCTGTCCCAGTTCAACAGCATACCAAATGGGGAGCAGAGGGCCAATTGTGGCGTAGATGCAGAGGAGAATCGATCCAAAGACCATGATGAAGAAAAGACGGGGGACGAAAGCGCTAAACACAGTCAGTCGAGCGTTCTTCGTTAGCTTCAAGTCCAAAGCTCTCAGCGGTAATACTATTATTAGTAATTCTCACCGAATCAAGAAGACGAAGTAGATTCCGATGAAAAGGAACACGGCGTATATCGCTGACGACCCAGCTTGGAGGAAGATACCGGTGAAGACTTGTTCCAGGAAGCGACCTTCGATCTGAGCCGGTTGCATGTCAGGGTTCTCTTTAAAGATGGTTTGGTTAACGGTGGCATAGGTCATCTGATCCTTCGCAGCATCCCTCGCTAGCAGCGACAATTTCATGGCAAGAACGGACCACCTAGCAGTCGTAACAACTTTTAGTAAAGGAGAGAAGCTTAGATTGTTAGTGAGCTTACCCCCATACGGCACAGACAACGATGCCGCCCAGAGCCGTTTGGGTCAAGTAAACTGGCACGTGGTTCAGAAAGTTAAGCTCGATTCCGCGGAGTTTAGCACAAGACCACTCACTAGGCGTCGGATCAGATGGGAACTTGATAAAGGCTAGGATAAGTGGCAAAAAGCCAGCTGGGAGGGAAGCAAGTCAGGTTGATGCCGTCCACGACGATGATGGGCCGGTGCTTGCCTTGACCGGCTTTCCTCGCGCTGGGGTTGATGATCCATGTTAAACAGCAACTGTCGCGCGAACGACACGGTCAGTTGGGAAAACCCCGAAAACAGGAAATAACTCACGCCCACAGAGCGAGCCAGACTCTAAATATAGTCCACCGATCGCTCCAACGACCAAAGTACTTCTTGAGGTACAACGCATCGACGAAGCTATTGAGCAGCTTGGGGACAGCCATTACCCCCCTATCGAATCCGTTCGTGTTCAGAGAGGAGAAGGTGGTTGGGTTTCAAGAGGAAAGTCGAGAGCAGCTTTGAAGGAAGGGAGTGAGCTTCAAGGGTTCAACGTGCCGGGTGCGGCGAATGTTACGCCGATAACTCTCACAGCGCGGAAGGAAGCAAAAACGGGGAATGAAAAGTCTAAGGTGTCTTGAAGGAAGAAGAAGTAGAAGATACGGTGCCATGATATATGTGTGTGTGTCTCGGAGAGTCGAAAACCGGCCGGCAAGCATGTGTTTCCCGGTTGCACTCCGGGTGTCGGGAATAAAAGTCGTGAACCCGGCGAGTTCACCGACTCCCCGCGTAACAGAGCACCGTGGATCAGTTTCGTCAATCACTTCACAGTCTACTAGCAAGCGGGCGCGAACCGATCGTTATATGTGTGGATTGGGGCCCGGGATCGTGGTCGGGCCGCGGGCGTTGTGGGCTTACTTGGCTGCTGCAACGAAGCTTGGCAGCCCTCAAGTCACTCGACCAGAAATACGTTTCAAGCACCCCAGCCAAAGATACGCGCAATCCCCCCCATGAAGATTTAATATACAGCCTATACGCCAAGCATGTCCCTGATCTGCTGCCGCACAATCCGTTCGAATTCCTAACACGAAGTTCAAGGGGGTTAGTGTGCGAGACTCTCCGCTGAAAGCGCCAAAAGCCCAAAACAGCGTACCGGCCGGTTCTCCCTGTAGACCTTGCAACAGTCGATGTTTGCGCCACTTTCGAGGTTTGGTTCTGTTGGGGCGAGAGATTGTCAGGGGCCTTTCGTCAAACGGAAAGGGCTCGTCGCAGATCAACCCCACCTGCAAGCATCGACACGACACTCAAGAGGACCTTCTCCACAGACTGGACAGGCGACCATCGCTCGGAGCTCAGCTCATATCCAGTCGGATCGTCTCCCGGCGCATGGAGGATCGAGATGCACACATTGCCATCCTTGTAGACTAACCACGGGGTTTCCGATTGATGAGTATACATACACCCTCTAGGCACGCGGCACAAAAGGACTCACTGTTGGGATGGAATAATGGAGGATCAAACTTCATCTTGAATGGACTTAGAGGGTAGTCCGATGGGAACGTGAGCTTCGCTGCAAAGACACCACCTTCCTGTAAGACGGACTTCGCATTAGTAACGGGAACAGAACCGAACGACGGATGCATTCGGCTCACGTATGGAGTATCCTTTGGGCCCATAATTAAAGCCTCCCATTCAAAGAAATTGTCTTCAGATATGGGCCCTGCGGCGATAACCCTCGCGTCAGCCAATTTGCTTGTGGACATAAAGGGGCATAGAAGGAAGGCTCACCGGCAGTGAACATATTATCGGGTGCTCCGTTCGCAGTGAGCTGCTTGTACTCGGTCATGAGCCTTCTGAGTGCGGTCGCTCTGGAAGACATGGCTGGTTCGTTATTGGTCGTAAGCGAGTCTATCAAGAGAGATGGAGATGATGGGCAGGGAGGCAGGAGGGTCAGTTCCGGTCAGGCAACCAATCTCCGACCCTGATTCCGCCCCCTTTGTCAGCCGAACTCTACGACTCACACGACCACGGGACTCAGGTACGTACGCGAGAACCTTCAAGTTCTCGGCAAATCGGAACGCCTCAAAACTGTGCTTCACGTTCGACCTTCTCGTCCTTCCACACCTCTTTTTAATCGCCTCCCGCTCGCTGTGCACCATCCTCCTGATCTACGTCACACAGCCTCTTCCGACGCTTACTATTACTACCCACACTCTCTTGTAGCTACCCACTGTCTTTTCCCCCCTTCAAAAACACACCCATCAACGAACGATGTTCTTCGCAAAGGCTCTCACCATCTTTGGCCTCGCCGCCTCTTCCCTCGTCTGTACGTCTCAACCCAACACGGTACATCCTCTCGTCGACTCACATGCTCTCCTATCCCAGCTGCCATCACCATCTCCGGTCCATCATCAGAGAAATATTGGTGAGAAACAGCCGAAATTCAAATCAGTTCGCATCGGTCCAAAGTCTAATGACGACGGTGGCTGGCTCTTTTAGGGTGTTCGGCACCTCCAACCAAATCAACTGGGGATTCAGCCAAGGCGATCCTACGTCGGTCTCGGTCACCATCACCAACCAGAACTCTGACGTCCTCAACGGAAAGTTTTCTGTGAGTAAATTTCCCGCCTTGTGTGCACCACCCTTCGGCTAGAAGACCCTTTCTCACCGGTTCTTGGCAACGACAATCCCTACCGCCACAAACCTCCCCCCCCTCTTTCACTTCCGCCCACGTGTCCCTTATTTCTTTAGATTTCCGAATTCGTGACGGTCAGCGATGAGGCCTACACCGTGACCAACGTCACTCTCCGACCTGGCTCAGGATACGTCGTCAATTTCATCAACCCCAAGAACGAAACCGACATTTACGCGTCTTCGACTCCATTTGAAGTCAAGCCCGCTGGAAGTAAGTCCCTAGCCATTTCGTCGGTGTATGTTGAACATTTTTAGTTGATCGCATGTCCTCTTCGTATCGATTTAGCTGCTCCATATGGCGCTACCGTCTACACCGTCTTGAGCTTCTCCGTCTCTGGCGACCAAACCAAGACGTTCACTTTGGTCGAAACCGCCTGGTCCTCCGCCTCTTCCCCTGCTCTTACGGGATCTGGTCTCGTCACAGTTACCGCCACATCTTCGAGCACCCCTGGCGCCGCTACAGCCACACTCCGGTCCGGTAACAACAACAGCAACGCCGCTACGTCCCTCCAGACCATCAGCACCATGGCGATCGGTCTCATGGGAGCACTCGCCGGTGCCGCTCTTTTGCTGTAATCTCGGGCACTTTTTTCTTGGGGGGTTTTCTTTATCCGTTGACTTGTGCCTACACGGACCCAATGGATTATTTTTGTCGCTATATCTTTCCCTTTTAACTTGCATTTTTTGTTCATTGCGATCGTCTTTTTCTTATTTTGACCCTTTTAGTGGTAATACCCCCCGTTTTCTTGCAATACCGCCTGGCACAGGAACACCCAGCTCGCAAACCACGAACACTCTTGCTTTCTTTTGTTAATGTCCTCGCGCCCATTTTCTCCAGCGAGTGTTTCTATCATCGTCAAAACTGTATTCGCCTGCTTGTGTCCATCCGATGTCGCTCCTTTCAACCACTGTCAATAGCATATCCTTGCGTCGCGCGCTCTTTTATCGTAATCGTTTACGCGACACCGTTTTGAGGTTAATGGCTATGGGGGAGGCTGGCCTGATCAATCCATCCAAACTTTACGTCAAGTACTAGACGCCACAGCTTTTGCAGTGCACGCGCTTTGGATCTCCGCTGTTCGCGGTGCACGTTTTGAAATTGGAAAGGAATCATGTTAAGAGTGCGTAACGAAGAGGAGATTAAGACGTGAGCTTGTCTCGGGTACGAGGTATGGGCTTCAAGTCCACGGTCGCCCTCCATTGATCACACCGTCCCTCGAACTTAGCCGCCAAGGGTGAAAGGATAGTCCTGGAGGCTTTCGCTGAAACGCACTGTGACTGGGAGAAGGGATGCTTCCTTTTATGTGGGATAAAATATAAGTACAGAGGGCAACGCCAACGCTCTACAACCTTGGTCCAGATCTTCGACAGCTGGTATATACACGGTTTTGCCCCACTTAAGCATGGGAGTGGAAACAAGCAGAGCAGTGACCTCTCGGCTTGAACCGATTTTGCTGGAACTCGTCGCAACCGCACGTCGCGCACAGCAGCATCCCTCCATCAGAAAGGTGCCCACCATCTTCATCCGCGTCTCCATCCGTATCGTTCGCAAACGGCGACTTGATGTCGGGCGCGGCAGGCGGGAGCGTGCTCGCAGACTTGGACCGAACCGGTCTTGCGGGTAACGACGGAGTGTTCGCTCGTCGGTTGGGAGGAGGCGGTGGAGCTTTCTTCCCAGCGATGCCAGCGCTCAAGCTTCCAGAGCGCGATTTGGTCTTGATCTCCGAGCTGGGCGTTGCACTCGAATTGGAAGTCGTCAGCAAGCCCTGTTCGTAGTCGTTTTCTGCAGGGAAGTACTCCGCGGGTGATTGCGCGTATCGGTCTCCAAACGGTTCGTCCTGCGAGGGCTCGCGGGCTTCGTGTTCCGGATGAGGTCGATAAGGTGCGGGTGGTGCGTCCGCGTAGA
>KN823025.1:36428-79563 GCA_000827465.1 Tulasnella calospora MUT 4182 | reverse complement strand
CGGGAAGAGACCTTTGCGGCCATCCAGCTCTCCCTCCCACCAGCCATCCGACACCTCTGACAGCAAGATGATCTCGTCACCGGTCTTGAAGCCGAGTTCGTCCCCTCCGCCGGAATAGTCGTACAGCGCCCTGACGAGCTTCTTTTGAGATCCAAAGCTCTCCGACTGACGCCTTGAGAGCGCTGGGGGAAGGCGAGATCCAAGAGTTCCATTCGACGCACGCGAATTGGTCCTCGAGCGGTGTCCATGTTGGGAGGTCGAACGCGATATGATGTCGTCCTGGCCCCCATCCTCCGCCCCGAACAGCGCCTTGACTCTTTCCGACTGCGCGTCGTATGCACTTCCCTCTTCACCCACAGTGTCGTCCAAGTGTGAGAAGCTCTTCGATTTGGATCGCGATTTCCTCCGAAGGCTTCCAGGAACCCATCTTGACAGCCCGGATTTGGAGCCAGCCGTCCCATTCGGCCCTGAGTCCGCTCCGCTCTTGCGGGAGGAGGGCCGCTTCTCGGACTTGGCATCATCATCTTGGTCACCGCTGGAACCGCGGGATGGGAGGGGGAGGTCTTGCTGAGAGAAGGCATGGGAGCTCGTCTTGCCTCTGTCGTATTCCACCTTTTCGATCGCCGAGCTGCGGAAGGGTGAGAAAACGTGAGCAAACGTGTACACGCGTAAGGCGCGATGGGTTGTATCTTACTCGTCGATCCAGTTGTCCTTGACTTCTTGTAGGGTGGTGGTACATTTCGTCGTAAAATCCAGCATCATGTCAAGAAACGTGGTCAGGTCGCGGAGTTGTTGGATCTCATTGTCCTAGTGGGGCAATGTCAGCGCGTGTCAAATAAAAGAACAAAGGCATTTCTAACTTGGATGTAGAACATTCGAGCTTGAACGTCATCCGACACTTCGTCACTAAAATGGGGTACGTCAGCAGAAGCAACGGAAGCCTTCCCTTGTGGTTCTAGCTCACTATCTCGCCTTGGCAAGCCTTACTTCCTCCTCGGCATCTTTAATCTCTTTGTCCTTTTTGGCTTTGGACAACTTGGTCCTTGATGCGTCGAGAGCTAACCTGGGGGCGGACGCCGGGTGAGTAACCTCTTTTGTTCAGGCGGAAGCCGAGGCAGGGCTTGGAGCTAACCTTCGGGAATCTAGCTTCTTCCGCTGCGCAGAGAATTCTTCCCCAAGATCCATGAGGTTCGAAAGCGTTGGCAACCATGTTTCACGGACGTCGTTCGAGAAGTCTTCCTGGTACTGGCCAAGTTTGCAGAGACCGCGTCCCATCGAGTTCAGACATTGACCTTGATAACAATAAATAATCAGATTGATGCTTGTGTGAGAGTAGCTACGGTCTATGCATCTGACGTACCGTACGCGGCCTCTCCGCCAAAGTCTTGGCCGTGGTTAATCATAGCCGTGCCAACGGCTTCGACCGGAAAGGCTTTAGGCTCCTTCTCCTCGCCCGGTACTTCTACTTTCTTTGATACTGCTTTGACGTATACCTCTGTTACGGCGAACAGTCTGGAAATTCCGGGCCCGAAAGCGCCTATGTTTAGCAAACCTATCTGGTGGGCGCTATCGTAGCAATTCTGACTGACCGCTCGACGCTGTGACACAGCAAATTCGCAAAGAATGCATCAGCTTAGGTGGCCAAAGACGGTTAGAAAGCGCCCCTTACCCTACGAGACGCAGCTCCACATCCTTCTCCAGAGTCTTGAAGTCCTCGGAGACTGTGGTCTTGTTGGACGATACGATCTCGCCTGCCCATTGCCGGAGCTTTCCAAGCTGCTTGCTGGCCATCTGGTTGTTACCTTTTTGTTTTAGAGTACTGAAAGTCGTACCACCGCTGGCGTTTCGGTTTCGTCGTGTCAGAGAGAGAGACGATTAGCCGACACTTATACCCAGAGGTGAGGGTCCAAAAAGTCGGTCCACACGAGAATTCGCCGAAGAGCCCCTATTTCGCACAGTTCCCGTCATCCCCTGCGCTCCCTATGACGACTCTTCGTCGAACGTTTTTTTTTTGCTCATCACGAGTGCAGAACGATGGCATTAACAGTGAGCCCCTCCTATCCTCTTGGCAGAGGAGAAGACAGAAGTCTCTTCTACGCCCCTACTACTAACCCAACTTGTATCCGCTCACGACCTCCTCCCATACACCGCGGCAGTCGACTTTGGCGCCCAGGCGTCCGCATAACAAGAAGGCTCCACCGAGTTTTCGGTTCAAGCTGTACGTCTCCCTTGGAGGTGGTGTTAACCTGTGTTGGAGCATGACAGGTATGTGCGTTCGGATTTCTGATGGTATGTCGTTCTTTGCAAAGTCGAACGGCTGGGCCATCTCCTGTGAGAAGGGTTTGCCCAAAAGGATGAGAGATTGGAGGTGTGCATCGATCATTGCCTAGAATCCAGCTGTCAGTTGGGAGGAATTCGGATTTGCAATAATTTGAGAGACGACCTACCTCGTTTTCACCACCCTTCAGATACCCCAAAGCCAGCGACTGCTCGATGCCAGCCTCCCTATCCCCTTCGATGGCAGCCTTCAACAAAAGGTACCACTTATCCATGAACTCCTTCGAATACTCCCTCGATGCTCCAAAGTCCACCAACTCAATCTATGAAAAATGAGCAGCCAGTCAACTTCTCGGCTTCGGGATGGAGAAGAGAGCTGTTTACCTGTCGGGTTCTCCTATTGTACAAGAAGTTCGACCAGTTCGGGTCGGTTTGCATGAAGCGGAAGTGGAAGAGCTCGCGAAGGCACAGAACCAAGATATTCCGCGCAATCTAAACATTCGATTCGGTCAGTTGGAAGTCTTCTAATGAATTCTGTCAGAAACGAACGAACCTCGTCTCGAACTTCTGGTTCCCACTTGACAGCAGCACCTAGCGGGGTACCAGCCATCATCTCCATAACCAGCACATTCTTCGTCGTCATCGACTTCCCTTTATCCGACGCGTTCAAGCCAACGATAGCTGGAACCTTGAACCGGTCGTCCCCACGCAGCTCTTCCGCGAAGCGCACAGCAGACTCCGCCTCCCGGACGTAGTTACATTCGTCTGCCAACTCTTGCTTGAAGACTTCGATGGTTTTGTCCAAAAAGACTCCTTTGGGAAGGAGACTTGTCGTGCTTGAGAGGAGAACGGAAATGGTGCGGATATCGGAGACGATGCTGTTCTCGACGCCGGGAAATTGGACTTTGACGGCCAGAGGGAAAGGTGAAGCAGCTGAAGCGGATCCCACTGCACCTTGGGGGTAGAATGGAGATGATGGAGACAAAGTTGCTTTGTGTACTTGGCCAATTGAAGCCGAGGCAATGGGGATAGGGTCGAATTCCCCAAATAGCTCTTTCCAATTCTCGCCGAGTTCGCGCGACATTACTTGCTAAATGAACGTGTACCGTTAGTTCAAATCCATGCCATTTTGGGTCAATGCAATCCTAATGGTTGAACTCACCTCCATTTGCCACGATGGCATGTAATGCGCAGCGTTCTGCACTCTTCTCAAAATAGCCTCGATTTGATCTGGCAAGACGTGGGCGTCTTGGATGCTCATAAACTGTCCGAGCTTGAGCGCAGCGCCACGCATCTGAGAAAGCTTGTTCACGAGACGGGTGACATTTGCCTCGGACATCATAACGGAATGGGTTTGTGGATCGGACGACCCTGAGGTCTGACGACGGAGGTACTCGGTTGCTGCACCGGTCGCAAGTCCTGCTGTTAAACCTAAAACGGTAAAGCAGTGTATAATTCTGTGGTTATAAACAGGCTCCGAAAGAATGGTGGTCGAGCGGACGTACTCCCGTAATGAAATAGTCGGCCGAGTGCCGATGACGGAACTTTGGACGCTCGCATCACGGGAGCCGGCTACGGTGGGGTAAGAAAGATCAAGTTAGAGCCATGGCGATGTTGAAGAGGACTCAATCCATTACCCTGTCGTCCTCGATATCCGCTAGTGGAGCACGAGTTGGAGGAGGTGGCGGTCTATGGCGAGGTAGACGAGCATCTTCTAATTGCTGAGACGCCTTCAGCAGTAAATCATCCTTTATTGATGGAACTTTAACGGTAATTGGTGGAGCCTCGGCCGCGGTGTTGTTGAATGGGATGGGTTCTGCAGGTGCAGAAGTGGTGGGTTTGACGGGCGCTGCGGGTGGTGGCCGCGAGAACCCCTCCTCTAGAGCACTCGAAACAGTCGCTGCATTTCTTACCGGATGAGCGGAAGGTCGATTCGGTTGGAGTTTTGGTGCTGGGGGTAGAGTGACAAACGGTGGAACAGAAGGACCTGCCGCTGAACTCCCGAATGTAGGAGGAGTGGTTTCCTGTGTAGTTGGCACATTTTCTTCCATTGCCCAACTATCCTTCGGCTCAGCAGAGTAATCCGCCGCCTTGACGCCGATCTCATTGCCGTACCAATCTCGCTTGACGGCGCGTTCACCCAAAACGCGCCGAGACTGGATGGTTGCGGCCCGCGAAGCGATTTCCGAAGCCGAAAGTGCCACGCATGCGATATCGAATAGAAGACTTGGTCTCCGCGACATCCAGTGAAGAGAAAGAGAAAGCGAGAATTCCGATTTGGGAAAAGTGCACTTGCGGTGGGGACAAACAATGGTCGAAAAGTTTGGATTTGTCAGCAACCTGGTCGACCAAACATTGCCCAATCACCCACGCAAAAGCGGTTTGAGGGCCCCGCTGTCATTACTAATTAGCATGGAAGCCTCCTATGAATCAATGACTGCACAACTAAGGCCTGAAAGCTACGTGAAGCGATGTGATCTGTGGAACCAATCGGAAAGCCTCCGAAATCGGCAACGCAAAACCGCCTCCACTCCCTTACGACTCTTGATCGATCAATGGGACCCTCCCCCCTAACAACTATATAAGTTAGAAAGCTAACAACCGTCCTAAAAGAATCCAGCAATCACAAGCTCACATCCTTGGGTTAGCTTTACGTACCGGTTCTCACCTCGTAGCTCTCCAATCTCGCTCCAAGTAGCAAGCGACCAATATATTAGCAATCAGGTGAGGCAACTATTTAGTTGGTATCCTCTCCTATACATAGAAGCACTAAATTCATTTCCCTCGTCTAAGCGTCCTCCATTTTGTCGTCGATCCGTCCTGTTATCCGCCTGCTTACCATCCAAAATATCCAAGATTGCTAAACCGTCGACTTCACGACAGTCTCACATCAGGCAACTACTGATAAAGCCCATTGCTACTCTATCAGACCGTGATGCCAGACGAGGAGAGTGACGTTCAGGTCGAGACCACAGGTTCGAGCGAAGATGTCAAGGGAGGAGAAGCTCCGACCGTAGAGGAGCGGAAACTTGCTGTGGTGAGTAGTACATCTTTCTCAATCGGAGCATTTAGGGGTGTATCTGAAACCTGGCGAACTGTAGAAAGAAATTCTTGCAAAGAGAGCCAACTTACGAATCGACCCCGGACTAATCAAGCTCAACGCAGCTGGGGTGCTAGGCAAGGGGGGTAAGGGTGATGTCAGCCTTGCGATTCTCAAACGCGATGCCTCAGCCCCGGAAGAGGTTGTGGCAGTTAAGCAGCTTCGACCCGAAAGCGAGACGGATGAGGAAAAGTTTTCTAAAGTGAGGTTTCGAATTGTGTTCTAGTCCTCTCGGTGCTTAATACTTGTTCTAGGCCTTTGCTCATGAGGTTGACCTGCTCGCAGATCTGTCCCACCCGAACATCGTTCAGATGATTGGCTTCATCGAAGACCTAGACGGGGACAAGGCTTGGGTGATTTTCCCTTGGGAAGCCAACGGGAACGTCCGAGAGTTTCTTGCTTCAGGAGAATGGGAGATTCCCGAACGCATCTCTCTCGTTAGTGTCGGTTCGGGACGATGCGTTGAATGACAGCTCACAGTTTTTATTTCAGCTCTTAGATACATTCGCGGGTCTCCAGTACCTGCACACCCGTCAGCCTCCGATTTGTCATGGCGACCTTAAATCGGCGAGTTATTTTAGGCTACTATCTGTCCCCTTAGATCCTGATTCGACGTCAATGATCTCTTAGCTCAACATTCTCGTTAGTTCCACCTACCGTGCGACTATTACCGACTTTGGTTCCGCTCGCTTCCGAAGAAAACCTTCCGAGGTTCGCCACGGAGCTACCGCTCCAATCCCGACTGTTGAAGAATACGCGACTTCGGCACCAATAAACCTCGCCACGACTGGAAACCAATTAACTTTAACGGGACCCGCTTGGTCACTTCGTTGGGCAGCCCCTGAGATTTTGCTTGAGGATGATGTTGATTTACCGAGTGACATTTGGGCGGCTGGCTGGGTGGCTTGGGAGGTAAGTCCGTGTCGAGAAATGAAGGCAGAACAACGAATGCTGATCATATCTCCTGATCGTATGCCAGATCATGACCAATAAAGTGCCTTTCGCCGATACCAATTCTCCAGGTGTAATTACTCTGAAGGTTGTTCAAGGAGAGCTCCCTTCAATACGTGAAGACACAGATCTATCGCAGATCATCAAGCTTGGTAGTTTGTTGATGGATTGCTGGTCATTCGATCCCAAGACCAGACCTACAGCCTCGGAATGCTTCTTAAAGATCTGGTTTATTGTGAGTTGATAGTCTACCATCGTGAACGCGTTTCTAAATCGTCTCTCTCCTCTCAGCCATACATCATCCCTTCAGGAGATCGGCGGACTTCAAAAGTCCGGTCCACTGCACTACTGCTCCAAATGGCCGCCATACACTCCCATCAAGGGCGCAATGAATCTGCAACGTCTCTCTTCCAGCAAGCCTTGGCAATCGCCCAGCCTGCGGGCGACAAGCGACCGACCGCGGAGGCTTTTCGGGGCTTAGCCAACATCCACCTCGCCCGTTCAAAATACTTCGAGGCAGAGGAGTCATTTACCAAAGCCCGTGACATCAGCACCGAGCTCAACGACGACCTGGGCATTGAGGACGCCCTGCGGGGGTTGGGAGAAATTTACCGTCTCACGGATCGATTACCAGAAGCGGAGCAATCGTTTCTCAAAGCCAAGGAAATATGCAGCCGCATCGGTGACCCAATCGGCGAAAACAACGCCTTGCGAGGATTAGGCGATATCTACCGGTCTCAGGGTAGATATGCTGAGGCGGAGGGGTCGTACACGCAATCCAAGGGCATTTGCACCCGTATTGGCGATTACGTGGGGCTAGCAAATGCGTTGAGCGGGCTCGGTAACGCCTACCGTCTTACGGAGAGATACACCGAAGCGGAAAGGTCATTCCTTCAAGCGAGAGACGCGTGTGCTCGGACAGGAGACGACCTCACCGAAGCAACCGTATTACGAGGACTGGGAAATATCAGTGACGCTCAGACAAAGTATGCCGAAGCTGTCGGCTGGTTTACCCAAGCGGAGGCCATTTCCGCCCGAATCGGAGACCATCTAGGCCGAGCACACTCCTTGCGGGGTCTGGGAACGGTCTATCTCGGTCAGGAGAAGTACGAGGAATCGGAGAAATCTTTCGTACAAGCCGGAGAGGTATATGTTCGTCTGGGTAACAAGACGGGTCGGGCGAACGTGCTGTTTGGCCTTGGAAATCTACGAAGGGAGCAAGCCAGGTACTCCGAGGCTTTGGTACTTTACGCCGAAGCGCGAGACATCTACGCTTTCCTCGATAAAACCGAGGATCGACAAGCAGCATCAAATTTTGTTGATGCTATGTCGAAAGAATTGGAACGATTATCACCAACCCTCCTTCACAACAATACTGATTCCACGTCACCTGTACAATCTTGACATTTACTTAAATATCCGACCGGTTTAAAGCGGAGGGAAAAGAGTTCAAGAAGTGGATCATCTGTGTCAATTCGTTGGTTTACTTTGTCGCGGCTACCGTATCGTTCGTATCCGTCTAGGCCGCCATACATTAAATTTACTAGATTATCCTTCTGCTTTTAGTGAAGGTGATGGCAACGCGACTCCTGTTTCCTGCAACTGCAGACAATGCTAAGGAGCAGTATACGCAAGCACACATATGTCCGTAGCTCAAAGCGCTGCGTCCGCAGCTGTCATGAGATATCGTCCCCATGACAATGAGACATCTCCGAACTGGGAACTTCCACAAATTTCTTGCGTCAGGAAAGTGGGGAATCCCGGAATTGACCTCAGGTCGGTGAGTTCGTTGACCTGCAAGTCCACCCCCACGGGACCTGGAATCTGACTCTGGCGACTTTCAAGCTCAACATCATCGTTAGCTCGTCCTGCAGCGCAATAATAACTGATTTCGAATCGGCTCATCTCATGACCAGTGAAGGGGAACGGCAAGGGGACTAAAATTTCCCGCAGCATGTGAGCCCAATGTCGACCGTGGGGAAGAGTAGCGGCTCTGCACCCACGATCGTTACTTCTAATGATCAATTAGCGCCGAAGGGTCCTGCTTGGTCCCTCTGCTGTGCAGCACCTGAATTCGTTAATGATGAGTAGGGGTTGGGTCTCGTTAGTGATAAAATTAAAGTCACTAACCCTCGACACTCCTCACGCCTAACTTGCTGACATGCGATTTCCTTGGCCTAAAAACTCACGGAGAGACCCAGAATACGAAATGTTAAGAATCTACTTAAAGTTTGTAGCGGTCAACTGACAGCTTTGAGGGTCCAATCGCCAAAGGACCGCTCCGGTCCAGCCGGCGCGGTTGTGCCGGTAGGAAATTTGCCCCGGTGTCCCATATGCGCCGGTTTTAACGGGAAAGTACAGAATGTTTAATATTCTGAGTGGAAAAAAGCGGTGCCGGCAGGGAGGTTCCATAAAGTAAGGCTAAAGCTGAAGCGCCGGGGCCGGTGTGACCGTACCTCTTGCACCATTTGGCAGCCCCCGCCTTATAGCGCCGGGCTCCCTGCATGTTTTTCTTCTGACCTCTTTTCATCAGATATCTACCTCTCAAAAACTTTTTACCAGATCTCGTTCTCCTCGGATGCCTTCTCCCGAACCGCCCTCAATGACAACCTCGACGACTGGGGCGGAAATCGTTGAACCTTCTCCCGACGCGGGTCACCGTGTTCAAATGGACGTGGATCCAGTATCAAAATCAAAGTGATCCCAAAATCTCAGCTATACCCGTCACTATGGCTCAAATGCCAACTGACGGAGTCACTCCAGAACCAAGTGGAATCATACCCACGGTGGTTAGTCCCTTATAGTTCGTCCGCTGGCGTCACAGAAGGGCGTGACTGAACGTGATACAGATAGAAAGACTTGATCGCATTCCAAAATACCGAATCCGCTCAAGAGCAATTCGGGTCACTGCGAAGCCGAGTGGAAGAGGCGGGAAAGCCGAAGTGGTTCAAGCGAGCTTCAAACCGAACAAAGGAGGACGCGAGAAACGAGTCGCGGTGAAAAGGCTTCTATGGAGTGACACCACAGATAAAGAGAAATTCTCCAAAGTAAGATCCTCCAAACCGGAGACCTATTGTACAGTACTCATGGATTTTCTTTAGGAGTTCGTTCATGAAGTGGAGTTACTCGCTAAATTATCGCACAAGAATATCGTTCAGTTGATTGGGTTCATAGAAAACCTCAAACGCCAAAAGGCTCGGATAGTTCTGTCTTGGGAGCCAAACGGGAACGTCCGTGAATTCCTGGCGTCGGGACAGTGGCAAATCCCGGAGCGTATTTCCTTGGTGAGTGGTGCTCGTTCATGGGGATATTAACGCCAAACCGACAGCCTATATATGTCAGATCAAGGATATGTTTGACGGCCTCCAGTACCTTCACACCTGTGAGCCACCCATTCGTCACGGAGACCTCAAGTCGGTGAGTTTGTGAACGTCATCGCGTACGCATTATGAAACTGGGATCTGACTTTGGCGGCATTCAAGCTCAACATCCTTGTCAGTTCGTCCTACCACGCAATAATCACCGACTTTGGATCTGCTTGCTTCGTGACTAATAATGCAGAGTGGGAACCAAACCACAATACCATTCGGGAGGCGGGCCGAATTCCAATCGCGGAGGAAGCCAGCAGCCACCATGAAGTCACACTCACTGCTTCCGCCAATCAGTTGACCTTCACTGGTCCTCATTGGACACTTCGCTGGGCGGCTCCTGAGGTTGTGATGGAAGTAGAAAGGCCGGGTCTAGCAAGCGATATTTGGTCAGCGGCTTGGGTGTGTTGGGAGGTGCGCAAGCACATTTACCCGCGAATTGTCCGTAGAGTTACTAATTTCATCGACGGAATTATGATTAGATGATGACGGACAGAGTTCCTTTTGAAGACGTGAATTTCGATCCCGTCATTGTGGGGAGAGTGGTTCAAGGACAGGTTCCTCTGATCCATGAGGATGCGCAGCTTGCTCAGATCATCAGGCTGTGCAGTTTGATGAAGGATTGCTGGAATATTGAGCCCGATAAGAGACCTCACGTTTTTCAGTGCTGTAAAGAAGTGGAAAGGATGGTGAGTCTCGTACTAGCTTGATCGTAAGAAGTTTCTGACACTCTTTGTCTCGCAGCCGTCGGTCCCGCCGTTAGGTTCAGGCACCAAGAATCCATCTTCTCAGCTTTTACTCAAGATGGCTGCTCTGCACTACTCACAAAATAGACATGAAAAGGCGGCGGAGGTGCTGGAACAGATCGTGGCTGATACCACGTCCACCGATCGACAAGACGTCGCCCGCGCACTCGTGTGGCTTGGAGCCGTCCACCGTGCTCAATGCAGGTACCCCGAGGCAGAAGAATCCTACATGCGGGCACAAGAGATCTGCGCTCACATTGGCTTTGACCTCGGTCGAGCGAACACTGTGGATGGACTGGGGGGCGTGTACCGTGCTCAGTGTAGGTACACCAAGGCCGAAGAATCCTACACTCGCGCGCAGAAGATCTACGGTCGCATTGGCGATGATCGGGGTCGAGCGAACACCATACATGGACTAGGACACGTCTACCGTGCTCAATGCAGGTACCCTGAGGCCGAAGAATCCTACAAGCGGGCGCATGAGATCTACGCTCGCATCGGCAATGACCTGGGTCAAGCGAACACCATATGGGGGCTTGGACACGTCTACCGTGCTCAGTGCAAATACATCGAAGCCGAAGAATCCTACACACGCGCGCAAGAGATCTATGCTCGCATCGGCGATGACCTGGGGCGAGCGAACACCATACGGGGACTGGGACGCGTCTACGGTGCTCAATGCAGGCACACCGAGGCCGAAGAATCCTATACACGAGCCCAAGAGATCTACGCTCGAATTGGTGATACACTGGGTCAGGCTAATACTCTATGCTGTCTCGGTGATCTCCACCGGAAGCAGGCCTGCAGAATGGAGGCGGTGCTATTTTATAACAAGGCGCGGGATCTCTACTCTCAAATAGCAAATTCTCGTGGCGAGAAATTCGCTTCCAAAAGGTTAGCTGTCGTGGCCAGGGAGTCAGATCCCCCGACCACTCCGCCCCTCATTACCTGAATCCGAATACCCCACATCCCATTCCTTTGTTTAAAGGGCCCGATAGCTCAGAATAGCACCCCGTCCCGCGGGCTCGGATTTAGGGTGCCTTCCTGTAGTACTCATGAGCTGCCCGCTGCGATCGTACGTTCCGGTGTCGAAATTGTCCCGAGGGCTTGTTTCTTCGAATTTCTCTTCTATCTCCGTTCTTTGTTCATGTCACCCAGCTATAGTTTTCATGTTATGTAATTCCTACGCTGGACACGTCGATGCTCGGTGATGATGGTATATTGTACGAGAGACAAAAACTCGAGCTCCGTTAACTCCGCTGCCCCTCCGTACTCTGCCCCAACGCACATCACCAACCAACTAAATAGAGGAAAACGTCCTAACAATAAAAATAGAATACATTAGTCTCTGCGGCGCAACAACACGGGAAAGTAGGTAGTAGTCGAATGAATGGAGGTCCGCAGGAGGTTTGTTTTCCGTGTTGAACTGCAAGTAGATGGCACGGAAAAGTTCATGTACAGGCGCATCCGCTGGGTCGACGTTTCGAGTTGAATGCTGAGATCACCGAGTTGTGCGCGATAGTAAGATTAAGAGAAAGCGGAGTGGCTAGGCGGGAGGGCCCAGACAAGAGAAGAAGTATGGAATCTGAAATGATTTTGAGCGTGTTTTCCTTAGTTCGCCGGATGCTCACTTCCAAGAGCGGAAGGGATGTAGTACCGGCATATGTTCCGTGCCCATCTGTTCTAAACATATGTTCAAGCAGATCGGTATGTACATCATCATTCACAGGACAAAAGCGAAGAGGCAACGGAACTCACGGTATCCTTGTCGAACTCCACAAGTCCAGGCCGAAGGCCGTTCCCCCCTGCCCCACGCTGCCGATAATGCAGATCGAGGTAAGAGGTTCATTTTGCCACCGTCATTATCCCTTCCGCCCTTTAGACTCGCACGTAGCAACGACTGCCCACACTGCCCTCAGGTAGGGAGCGACTTGTTGTCAGGCTAGAGCATCTACCTAGGGTTCAAGGTCTCCAGACAATGTTCCAAACTTTTTATTGAGAAGAACGAGTGCTTGGGGGAGCGAGGATGCTTGTAGAGGCGCTGAGAGGGGGAGAGAGAATTGGTCAGTGGCCTTGCGGGCGGTCAAGTGGGTGAGGGCTGGTGTAGTTTGAAGGGGTGAATAGACTCGACCTTGGGATGGGGTTCCGCCATCGTCGAGAGGAGATGAGAGAGCGGGAAGAAGGACCCGAAGTGTGCGCGCTCCAATTGTTAGAGATGAAGAACGAGGAAGAAGGCGCTTGTGCTTGGGTGCGGTCATCAAGCTACTGACTTTCACGCGCTTTAAGGTTTTGAATCAGTTAGTTGCCCAAGGATGTATTGCTGAAGAAAGGAGGATGCAATTCAAACATCGACTAAGTGATGGCCTGTGATGGCGTATTTGGCTCGGCTCTGATCGCCGCGCCACCGTTCGGCCGCCCAAGCACATGTACACAAGCACCTGCACCAACGGGGCAATTCAAAATCACCTGGCCATTCTCAAATCAACATAGGATGCATTTTATTTAAGCTTATAAAGCATGAACCCAAATATCGGGGCAATTCCCGTTATCACGCACAAACCCCTCGGACAGACGGGTGGCTTCCCAATCAAAGGGATCAAAGAGAGCGAGACATCGAGCTTGCTGCAGCATGACCGGTCATTTACCTATTAATTTTACGGTTTCCCATCTATGATGAGGTCGGGGCTGCACAATGCGTTAACGGGGGCTTCCCCTTCCCTCGTTCTCTGCTTTCCTCGCTGCTGCACGATATCACACATTTTTCTCTCGGAAGGAGACATCTGTCTCTTAGTGGGTTGCACGATTTTGTGGCATTCTCAAGCTTTAACCATCCCCCGGCCAGCTCCCTCCTCTCTGACGTCGAGTCGCGGTCCACGTTTTGGTATCGTTCATTTCTGATAATGTGCAATGCAGGAATGGCGATAAAGTAATCGATAGGGCAGAAGGTTGTCCAGATGGGCGGGTGCATGAGATTGCACAAAGGCGGGGTTTCGTGCTTGTGTGACGGAGCAACCTCCGGCAATCTGAGTGGTAAATTAAAGCTTCGAATAATACATACCACCCTGTTATGCTCACCTTTGCTCTCATCGGTCTGATCACTAGTTATCCGCTTACTGGGTCGATGCCTCTGCCTTGAGTTTCCCTCTTTGAAGTAGACTGAGGCACCAAGGCCGCAGTGACGTTGTAGGTACCCGGACGTCACGAAGCCACACGAGGTTGGGTTCCTCAAATGCAGAAGCAAAGGTCAATGAGTCAGACGTGCTTCAGGATCGAGGGAGCAGTGGCACCCTGAGTTCATTGTACCAGCGGACAATTCTTTTTACGTACATATGTGAAGCTAAAACCCCTCCCACTCGCCTCTCCTCAGTCAATCACTCTTACCCCCAGAACCTCACCTCACTCGTAGAGTTCCACATAGATCACGTCTCTCTAAGCAACGTACCCGATGAGAACGCTAAGAAACTCCAAAAAGCCCTTCAAACTCCCTGACGATGTGGGACCATCAACCCCAATGGACCTCGATGAGGAAACCGATCACGGCGACTTCCAGATCCCATCCACAAGGGCCTCCAATCAACCAAGTATCAACAAAGTTACCTCGAAACCAACCTTAAAGAAGCTCTCAGTGGTCAGCTTTACGCGTTTGTTCAGGTATCTCAGTGACTGACTAGACAAGCTATAGAGGGAGAGGTTTACCCGTCTATCCAAGTATCGGATACGTCCTTCCACCATCAAGTGCGAAGCGAAGCCTAGCGGAAGAGGCGGAAATGGAGAAGTAGTTCGAGCGAATTTCAAACGGAACAAGGGCGCACGCGGAAAACGGGTGGCGGTGAAGAAACTGCACTTCGACGAGGACATGGATAAAGTAAAGTTCTCTAAAGCAAGTTTTCCTAATATCTACGTTCGTCATCTCGGTACTAACGGTCCGGCTTCAGGAGTTTGTTCATGAAGTCGAAATGTTAGCTGACTTGAGTCACGAGAACATAGTCAAGTTAATTGGATTCTGCGAAGACCTGGATCACGACAAGGCTTGGATAATTCTATCCTGGGAGCCCAATGGGAACGTCCGTGAATTTCTGGCATCAGGAGAGTGGGAAATCCCAGAACGGATTTCTCTAGTGCGTAAGGATCCGTCACAACCAGAATGTTCCGTCAACCAATGCCAATAATTTTCAGATCCAAGACACCTTCTGCGGTCTCGAGTACCTTCATACACGCGAAACGCCGATTCGCCACGGCGATCTGAAGTCCGTAAGTTGGTCAACCTCCCACCTGGAGCCCTCGCACCTCCTCTAAAGCCGGTGTCTCAGCTCAACATTATAGTTAGCTCGTCCTGCCACGCAGTCATTACAGATTTTGGCTCGGCCCGAGCTGTAAAAAAGCAAGCTGTTCCGGATGGCAATGTTCAGGATGCGAGCGAGCCTTTGGGGATGGATGGCCATGCCATCGGCCCTCAAGTTACGATCGTTGCCACCGGTAATCAGCTGACCTTGACCAGCCCGGCTTGGACGCTCCGCTGGGCCGCTCCTGAGGTAGTGAAAGATGAAGAGCAGCAAGGTTTACCAAGCGATATCTGGTCAGCTGGATGGGTAGGCTGGGAGGTGGGTGAATGTCCGGAGCGGGCCGTTTGCTGGTTTTGACGATTAATGCTCTCAATGGGTTATGTAATAGATCATGACGGATAGGATACCATTTTCGGATGTCTTTCTTTTAGGGCCTCTTACGTGGAGGGTGATTCAAGGGAAAGTGCCCTCGGCTCATGGAGACCCTCAGCTTTCGCAAATCACCAGACTTTGTAACTTGATGCAAGATTGCTGGAAACTGGACCCGAGAGATAGACCGAGCATTAAAGAGTGCTTTAATGAAGTAAAGTGGATGGTGAGTCTCAGGCGCCATTATGAAAAGTACCAATACCGAAAGTCCCTTTACAGCCATCAACGCCCCCTTCAAGTAAAACATCTTCTGGCTCCAAAGTCCCCTCCACTGAGCTTTTGCTCCAAATGGCTCATTTTAATTACTCCCGTGACCGCCATCAAGATGCTGCTTTGCTTCTCGATAGGGCGTTACATATCGCGACAAATGAAAATGACCACGGAACACGCGCAAAAGTGTTGGAGAGCCTCGCCGACGTGTACCACGTCCAAGCCAACTATACCGAGGCCGAAGAATCCTTTATACGAGCTCAAGAGATTTATAAGAGCATCGGTGAGGAGCAGGGTCGAGCGAATACGTTATTGGGACTAGGACACGTCTACCGTCTTCAGTCACATCATTGGAAGGCCGAACAGTGTTACATACAAGCGCAAGCGGTCTACGCTCGCCTCGGGGACGACCAGGGCCGAGCAAACGTATTGGATGGACTCGGACGTGTCTACCGGACCCAATCAAAATATGAGAAGGCTGAAGAATCCTATAAGCAGGCGCGAGAGATCTATGTGCGCATCGGTGATGACCAAAGTAGGGCGAGCACACTGGAGGGGCTCGCCAACCTATATCGTCTTCAAAATAGATACCACGAGGCCCAAGAGTCTTACAAGCAAACGCAGGAGATCTACACTCGCATTGGCGACGACCTAGGTCGCGCCAACACTTTAGATGGGCTGGGAGACGTCTACGATGCCGAAGCAATGTACACGGAGGCTGAAAAATGTTATACGGAAGCGCAAAAGATCTATGTTCGCACGGACCATGATCAAGGTCGAGCGAACACGTTTGCGGGGCTAGGAAACGTCTATCTCGCCCAATCCCAGTACACCGAGGCCGAGGAATCCTACCGGCAAGCGCACGAGATCTACGCTCGCATCGGGTATGACCACGGGCGGGCGGACACGTTAGGTGGACTTGGTGACCTTTACTGGGAGCAGGGTCGCAGCACGGAGGCGGCGCCATTCTATGCCCAGGCACGAGATCTCTACTCTCAGGTCGGCGATCCTGACAGCGAGCAGCATGTTCTTAGATACATTAGATGAAGGAGATGTCTACGACATCCCTCTTGTATAATCGTAATATCACTTCTTTTCCACGCTGAATAGCCTCGCGGTCGGTTTAAATGCTTTTGATAGGAAAGAGGCGACCGCAAAGCATCTGCCGAGCGGCGGTCACCCCCATCATGCATCAGATCTCACCTCTCCCACAAGCCAAACAGAAGACAAATAACACGTCTGGTAAGGGTTTATTGACTAGATACGGGGCCAGAAAACTTGGTAACAGTAAGACAGACAAATTCTCGAGGGAGACGACCATGGACACCTTGACGGTGGCCAAAGTCTGCAAATATCTACGATTTATCTACAAGTTACTCTATAAGAGCTTGATTTATATATATATTGTTTTTCCCTTTCTGGCAGTGTAAAAGAGTGTAATATGAGAGACAGACGCGGGGGGAACGGAGCAGTACAACAAGAACGAAGCGAAAAAGGGCTCGGAGATGTCTACCTTGCTCAACGTAGATACAGCGAGGCTGAAGAGTCCTACTGTCGGGCGCAACGGACAACCGCTCGCCTCAATGAGGACGAATGTCAGGCCGATGCATGGGGTGGACTGGGAGACGTTTACCGTGACCAAGGAATGTACGAAAAGGCCGAAGGGTCGTATACGCGAGCGCAAAGAATCTACGCCCGCATCGGTCATGACAGAGATCAAGCAAAGACACTAGGAGAATTAGGAGATGTCTACCGCCATCAATGCAAATACACCCAGGCAGAAAGGTCCTATACGAAAGCACAAAAGATCTACGCTCACATCGGTCAGGACGAAGACCAAGCCGAGATGCTCTTTAATCTGGGACATGTCTATCTTCTCTTGTCTAAAAAGAACAAGGCTAAGCAATACTATAGAAAAGCAGAAGAGCTCTATGCCGGCATCGGGAGTAACCAGAACCAAGCAATCACATTGCTGCAGATTGCCAAAGTGTACTGTCTTCAATCCGATTACGAGGAGGCCCAAGAGACATATATGCAAGCGGGGGAGATTTACGCTCGCATCGGCGATGAGAAAGGTCAAGTAGACGCTTTGTGTGGGCGGGGAGAAGTCTACCTCAATCAGTGCAAGTATACGGAGGCCGAAGAATACCTTACACGAGCGCAAGAGATCTACAGCAGGATAGGCGAGGCATCAAGCCAAGCCAGGATGTTACTGGTACTGGGATACATTTATATTTTTCAATACCAAGACACTCAGGCTGAAGAATCGTTTCTGAAAGCACGAGAAATCTGCACACGCCTCGGTAGTGACCAGGATCAAGTAAGAGTGCTGCAGGGGATTGCCGACATGTATTTTCTTCAATCCAAATGGGAGGAAGCCCAAGATACATATATGCAAGCGGGAGAAATATACGCTCGCATCGGTGACGATAAGGGTCGAGCCGATGTTTTGTGTCGGCGGGGAAAGGTCTACCGCATTCAACGCAAGTATAACGAGGCGGAAGAACACCTCTCAAGA
Source organism: Tulasnella calospora MUT 4182 (assembly GCA_000827465.1). Classification (NCBI taxonomy): domain Eukaryota; kingdom Fungi; phylum Basidiomycota; class Agaricomycetes; order Cantharellales; family Tulasnellaceae; genus Tulasnella; species Tulasnella calospora. The sequence goes on along the minus strand of KN823025.1, from coordinate 61,681 downwards.
GCGCAAGAGAACTACAGCAGAATCGGGGTGGAGAATGGTCAGGCCGCTACATTACTGGAACTAGGACACATCTATGGTCTACGGTCCCAATACATCAGGGCTGAAAGATCGTTTATGAAAGCACAAGAAATCTACGCCCGCATCGGCAATGACAAGGATCAAGTAAGCGTGCTGGAGAATATGGCTGGGGTGTATCGCTTTCAATCCAAATATAAAAAGGCCGAAAGGGTCTACACGCAGCTAGAGGAGATCTACACTCGCATCGGCGATGACCGTGGGCAAGCCGGCGCAATGAATAAGCTCGCGAAGGTCTATCGTATCCGGTCGAAGTACACAGAGGCGGAAGAGACATGTATTCAGGCGCGAAACATTTGTGTTGAGATTGGTGATGAAGGAGGGGAGGCGAAGTCGTTGGTTGGTCTAGGAAAGGTTTACCAAGCTCAGTCCAATCTCAAGGGCGCGGAGAAGTACTTCTCACAAGCGCGAGCCATCTATGATCGTTTGGATGACGATATCGGGCGAGCAGATGCAGTCTTGGGTCTGAGCAGTGTTATGTTCGAGCAAGGTCGTTTGGCAAAAGCCAGGAGACTCCGTTCCGAGGCGGAGGAGCTTGTTGATTTGAGTGAAGGGGACGATGATGATACTTGACAGGGTAATATTAACACTCAGAATGTAACATACAGAGAGCTGTTACTGTAGTTTTACATAATCATACCCTCCTGTACCTGCCGTAGCGAAGCGCGGTCTTCTTGTATATCTAATCGTGTATATAAGCTAAGCAATGGAAAGCAGGTGGAATGTCAGTGATGCCACTCCGACAGCTTTGCCTCTGAGGCTCAATTACATGAGAGAGCGTGCGCGCACCAAGTATACACAAATTCGACGTGCGGAGCATTGACAGCAAAGAATCGTGTATCCCACACCAGGAGCAACTCTTATCGGGCTGAAATTTCACATGACGACAGTAACTATAGTGGCAAAAGGAATTATGAACTAATTTGGGCTACAGAAGCACGGTAGCATGCTCCGGGACTGGGAGAGAGATGCGAGAATTTGCTCAAATTCCTGGCCACAGCGTAGCGAGGACAGGTCTCCACATCAAGCATGAAACATCTCGCGATGGTCAGGCTTATTTGCCCTCTCCCGTGTTCGTTTTCTATGCTCCCCCTGGTCGCGCCCCTGAAGTCCTTTCCTCTCTTGAAATTGTCAAGCCAGTGTCATAAAATACGGTTCACCCTTGATCCTACGCTGTTTAGTTTTATTTTGCCTTCGGACCCGAGCCTCCCCCTTCCTCTTTACGCTTTGGCCTTCACCTCCCAGCTCCTCCCCCGCTCCGCTCTCATTCTCCCCTATGTACCTTGCTCATAGCGTGCTCCACACCTGAAAACCCGGCACAGCACGGCCAAACCTATCTAAGTGTAAAAAAACTAATATTCGTTCAAATAGAAATTCTCGTGCTGTGGCCAGGACTGCCCGGAGGGCAATGCTTTTTGTGCAAAAGTCCCGACAGTGGCGTAATGGAGAGTGTTTCGCACGTTGAATTTGCGAATACTGCATCGCACGCATCAAGCTATTACTCTCGTGGAATCCTATATATATCGTAGCGGCGCGCGGAGGCGCCATTTCCCCGACCCTCCGGCTAAGAATGTAAAATTGGATGATTTAATAAAATTAGCTCACAAATATTTCATACAGAGGGGATGAAGCCTACTAGTTATCAACCTCCTCATCCGAGCCCGAATCGACCTCTTCGGTCGAGATCACGAAGTTCCAAGCCGAACGTGGATGAAATCATGCAAAAGTGCGAGGGTGCGTCCGGTTGCGGCTTTCGGGGTTCCGGGAGGTGGCGTAACGTGTAAGATACCACACGAGACTGTTCGAACGAAGTGAATGGGTAGGCGACCAATGATCTCAGCGCTTAGGCACGAGGGCGAGCTACGGGAGCGGATCCTCATGAACTTTATACATCCGTGAGGAGCAGAACGTTGCCACTTACGGTAGAGGCAGTAATCAAAGATCAAATCAATCGCTGTGCATCATCCCAATAAACGACAGAAGAGAGAGTGGGACGCAAGAATTAAAGAGAAAAGGAAGAATCAAGACGTTTGGGCCGGTGTAGAAGCCTGAAGCAATGGCGCAAGCAAAGAGGGAAAAGGTTCCTCGAGAAGTCCATCTTCTAGGGAGGTTCGTAATTTGTTGCAGCCCGCAAAGTGCCGTACTTGATGAATCCTCCTATATTGCATGTTCGATTCGACGCCAGGTTCGACTTCCGAACGATCTACTCCCCAACGCCACACCGGTACAAGGTGCCCTCGGGCCAGCGAATGGTGTAAGCGAAGAAGAGGACGAAGAGGGTGAAGACCAAGGCATCAACGAGTCGTTGCCGAATACACCGGAAGCGCCCGTTCTCGGATAGGAGGAGTGAGGAGGTGGACGCCACATGAGCCTCCAATTTGGCAAACTTGCTTTGTCCCGACCAGTTTCTCCTAGCGTTGAGCAATACCTCACCGCTCTCGAGCTCCCCAACTTCTCAACTGCGCCCGCGTTTTGAGGGAAGAAACCGAACCACCCGGAGCGGCCCGATTTGAGGGTCGTTTCCGGAACGACGGTGTTGAAGGACGTGGGTGAGGATCGAGCTTTGGAGGAAGTGGATCCAGATGCCGACGAGGAAGCAGTGGGAGTACCGGTTTCGCTGACCACGGCGGCGCGAGGGCGGCATTTGTCGTACACCTTGTTTTTCTGAACGAACTGAGTCACGGTTCGACTGCGGGTCATGTCCGAAGATGACGCGGACGCAGATGAATGTGACAGATTCATTGCTTCCCTCCCCCATTCTAGTCCCTTGCATTCCAACTATCCCCAGTTCGCCACGTCTGTCGTTGACTCTGCTGCGGCTATCGGGTCGAACAAACTAGTCCGCGCTTCGACTCTTGGATCTATAGCGGCCTTTGTTGGATGTGTTGGACGAGTTGTTGTTTTGCTGCTGCGAGAGGTGTGCCAACCAAGCCGGGCATGAAGGTGGAGTAGTAGGGTTTCGTGCTAAAGTTGCCCAATTGAACGTGCAGTGGGACCACGAGGAAGCAGAAATAACCAAGTTGTAAGGGCATTAAACGGGCGGCAGTGTCACACTTTTCGTCGTCGCCAATCCTAAACACACGTTCGAACAGCTCAGCACATCACCACCCACGGAACAGAAGAGAAAGAAGTGAGTGGAAAACGCCGAAAGACTCACGGTGTACTTGAAAACTCCCCCAGCCCAAGCCCAAGGCGGTTCTTGCATCGACGCGACGTAACCCGTATTCAAAATCCGAGTAACACCGTTCCGTTTGCCGTTGGCATGATCGCGTCCACCTTTCGTAATCCAAGGCTAGGGGCGGCTTGTTGTGAGGCGGGAACATCAAAACTGGTTCGACGCGTCTTGGCAAACATTTGGAACACGCCTGCCATAAGAAGGTCGAATGCCTGAGAGAGCAACAGCGCTTGTTATGGTGGAGAGGGGGTGGGAAGAGGGTGGTTGTGGTGCTGGTGGCCGAGAGAGTGAGGACCGGTGTGGTTTGAAGGGGGGAAGGATTAACTTGAGTTCGGTGTGGTCTTACGGCCGCCAAGACACTGTGGGTCAGCAGGGGAAGGTACTTGAGATGTAGTAGGTCCGAACTTTTCCCCGTCAAGCCGAGCCGCCTGATCGGCAATTACAGTTTGAAGCGGGACTTGAACAGGTGGAGGATGTGGGGCTGGAGGAATAGAGCACGACGTCTCGTCCTTGACCAATCCAGGCGAAGTCGCTGACAGCCCCATTCCAGTCTAAGAGTACCGACGACGGAGTACTGCTGCTCTGCTAGGAGACTACGACGATATCTGATTGAGAGTCAGGCTTAGTGCTCAAGAAATGAGGCGCAGGCGTTTCGCGAGAGAGTGGTACATACGTTTTGGTACCAGGGAACCTTCACATAGATTCTCACACGTATCACCACCATGGAACACTCTCCAAATCTACCATTCATCTATTATCACCGTTGGATCGATTTATTGGCTCACGTTGGAAGGCCTCGGAAGCGAATCCCGCGCGTACCTTAGTTTGAACAATAAAGAGTGCGTTAACGTCCCCGCTCGTAGATTTAGGCAAACCACATTCATTCCACGGTACGAACGCAGAATGAGCGCCCGCCTTACCTATGTAGCACGAGCTACTTACCCTGAGAAGTTGCGGGCGGGAACGCCAAGTTTACCAACATAGCTTGGTTCTCTTCCTTGCGCTTATAGCATCAAGCTGTTGTTCTTGTGCTACTCTCTAGTACATTACCGACAATATAGAATCCCGCGAGGGAGCGGCCGCTATTGTGAGACGGTAGTTGAGCATTTAAACGAACTGCTTGACATGCGAGGACAATTCTGAGTGAAAGAGGAAGGGAAAACGCCAGAGAAGCCCTGTGCATGGTCCTAGTAAACGAATGAAAGGAGACAGCAAGGCGAGAGAATTAAAGCGAAAAAGGAAACATGAAGCGGGAAGCAGGAGGCAAGGAATTTGCGATAGCGATGTAACTCCGGTACAACTTGCACAGACCGATTGCAACAAGGAGGAACACTTGAGATAAGAAAACAGGAAGCAAAAAGTGAGGCAATGTCTTCCCTGCAATTTTCTTACAGTAATGTTGTTCGGTAGGTCGATCTAATGGTGATCATAACAGAGGGAGCAGGAAGTTTTTCATTATCTCTCATGGCTGAGTCTAGGGACTCTCTTCTGATCACTTTAGCGAACATTCCATCTTCCTCGCGCTTCCGACTCCCCTAAGGCGGGAGCTTTCGAAACGTTTATCCAGACGATTCGGGCCCATTCTGATGTCCTAGCCCGACAACGAGCACCTCCCTGCTCTGGGATTGTACAAGTCACCATAGCCACCAATGGGGATGGTCAGAGATGAGGTGGACGGGCCTGCGGCTGTCAGAGTCGTAGTTTGTCGCCGATTTGAACACCGGTAACGTTGGGCCGATGGAGAGCAGCCCTGGGATTAGACTTGTGGAGTCAGCAAGTCTATTGTGAGTTATTTACGTTTTGGTCCGAGCTCTTGACGAACTGTGCGGACTTGGTTCGGATGTACGCGGCGCGCGGAATTGGCGACGGAGGCATCTTAGACCACGAGGCTTGTGGAAAAAGCGATGTTGGTGCGAAGATGAAGCGCGGCGAACACCTATAAAAGTGAGTTGCAAACTTGACTTGACCCAGACATTTTGGATAAGCCGGATCATTTCCGTGGGGCAAGTCAGCTTGTGGCTTATTGGAGTGGACAATAGTGCAGCGCCTCCGCGTCGTGGCAGTGTGGTGGCAAACCACATCCCCTTGCACCACCATTCATCATCTTACATCACCCGGGGTTTCTTTGATCATCGATTTGTATTCTGACCTCTCTTACTCGAGTATCTACCTATCAAAGAATTTAAACCAAAGCTCTTTCTCCTCTCACGTCTTTGCAGGTACCGCTTCCAATGAGAACACCAAGCCGTGAGGTGGAATCCGTTGAACACGATAATGGCAACGCGAGCCACCCACTTCAACTGGACGTAGATCAAGATCAGAATCAAATTAACCTCAAAATCTCACCTGTGCCCGGCACCGCGGTTCAGACACCGAATGTAAAGAAGTCCACAGTGGTTAGTCATGCATGATTGGATCTCTCCATTGACAGAAAGGCGTGACTGAAAGGAACACAGATTGAAAGACTTCGTCGCATTTCCAAATACCGAATCCGCCCAACGGCAGTTCAGACAAATGGGAAGCCGAGTGGAAGAGGTGGGAAAGGCGAAGTGGTTCGAGCCACCTTCAAACGGAACAAAGACGCACGCGGGAGACGAGTAGCCGCGAAAAAGCTTTTATGGAACGACGACGAAGAAGTTCAAGAAAAATTCTTCAAGGTACCATCCCCAGTACCGGAGCCCAATGTACACTCCTCATAGATTGTTCTTCAGGAGCTCGTTCATGAAGTGGAGTTGCTTGCCAAATTGTCGCACAAGAATGTTGTTCGGTTGATTGGGTTCGTGGAAGACTTCAAGCACCAGAAGGCTTGGATAGTTCTGTCTTGGGAGCCAAACGGGAACGTCCGCGAGTTTCTTGCGTCAGGAAAGTGGGAGATTCCGGAGCGGATTTCGCTCGTCAGTGGTGCTCGGTCATGGGGATGACTCAGATTCGTCACGCTGACAAGCCTTATATGTCAGATCCAAGATATGTTTAATGGCCTCCAGTATCTTCACACCCGCGAGCCACCAATTTGTCATGGAGACCTCAAGTCGGTGAGTTGGTTAACTTCAACGCCTCGGCATTCAGAAACTGGAAGCTGACTTTGGTGGCCTTCAAGCTCAACATTCTCGTCAGCTCATCCTATCACGCAATAATCACCGATTTTGGATCTGCCCGTCTCATGAACGAAAGGATAGAGCGGAAGGTCGCCCAAAATACCACTCGGAATGCGGGCCGAGTTCAAACTGGGGATCAAACGACTGGGAGCAGCCACGCTAGAGTGACGATCACTGTTTCTGCCAATCAATTGACCTTCACCGGTCCCGATTGGACACTCCGCTGGGCAGCACCAGAACTTCTAGTTAAAGACGAACCTCCGAGCCTAGCAAGCGATGTATGGTCGGCTGGTTGGGTCTGTTGGGAGGTACGCTCCCTAGATATTCACAACCTCGCCAAGATGATCACTCATCCCGTTGACGGGTTTATCGTTAGATGATGACTGATAGGATTCCTTTTGATGACATTCAACGCGATCCCGCCATCGTGTTGAATGTGATTGAGGCAAAGCTTCCTCCGATCCACGAGGACGCGCAACTCGCGCAAGTCTTTGCGCTTTGCAGTATGATGAGGGATTGTTGGAAATTCGAGCCCGAAAATAGACCCCAGGTTTCTCAATGTTGCAAAGAAGTAGAATGGATGGTGAGTCTCTTACTCATATCAGCTTAAGGTGTTTTTGACGCCCTCCGTCTCGTAGCCGTCGGTCCCGCCGCTAGGTGTCGCACCATCCGGCACCAAGGAACCGTCGGCCCCGCTCTTATTGGCCATGGCTAATCTGCACTCGTCACACAACAGACCTGAAAAAGCAGCACAGTTGCTGGAACAGATAGTGAATAATGCCAAGTCTGTTAGTAAACAAGACGTTGCAGGGGCGCTAATTGGGCTTGGAGACGTCTACCAGGATCAATCCAGATACACCGATGCCGAAAAATCCTATACACGGGCCCAGAGGATCTATGCTCGCCTCGGGGAGGACATGGGTCGGGCAGACACAATTCAGAGACTGGGAGACGTCTACTGTGCTCAATCAAGGTACACCGAGGCCGGGAAATTGTATACACGGGCGCAAAAGATATACTCTCGCAACAGGGGTGACCTGGGCCAAGCGAACACAATACTGGGACTGGGACAAGTCTACACTGCCCAAGCCCGGTACAATGAGGCCGAAGAGTCCTATAGACGGGCGGAAGAGATCTATACTCGCATTGGCTACGACCAGGGTCGAGCAACCGCGTTCCGGGGACTGGGAGACATCTACCGTGATCAAGCCCGGTACAACGAGGCCGAAGAATCCTATAGACGGGCGGAAGATATCTATACTCGCATCGGCTACGACCTGGGTCGAGCAGCCACGTTCCAGAGACTGGGACACGTCTATCATGCTCAATTAAAGTACACCGAGGCCGAAGAATCCTATACACGGGCGGAAAGGATCTACACGCGCTTCGACGAGGACTTGAGCCCAGCAAACACGGTCCAGAGACTGGGACACGTCTACAGTGCTCAATTCAAGTACACGGAGACCGAAGAGTTCTATACACAGGCGGAAGAAATCTACGCTCGTATCGGCGAGGATATCGGTCATGCGAACAGAATTCGGGGACTGGTAGACATCTACCGTGATCAATTCAGGTACAACGAGGCCGAAGAATCCTATACACGGACACAAGAGTTATTCAGCCGCCTCAACGATGACATATGGGACATGTACTTGAGCATGGTCGAGCAAACATGATGCGTAATCTGGGAGATATCCATTGTGCTCAAGGCAAGTACGCTGAGGCCGAGGACGCCTATAACGCAGCCCAAGAGATCAACGTTCGCCTCGGTGACACGGACCTTACATTCTGCGTTAACTTTTCCGAAGGTTGAATCTGGCGAGCCACTTTTCCCCGGCTGAAAGTATATATGTAGGATAGTTCGCTTGTGAGTGTCGTACCCATGAGCTGCTCGGCTAAATTGCGGGTTAGAACAACATGTTCGGTTGGTTGGTTGTCTAGGTCCATCTTACATCTACCCTGTTGCATATAGCACCAAGCTGCTCTCGAGCCCCTAAAAAAGGGAAAATTGTCCTTGACGTGACAAACCTAGCCAAAACAAAACAAATAACTTGAAGAACGCGCCGTGGACTTCTATAGCGGATTAAAACGGTGAGACAGAAAATGGAATGATGACGACAACCCGTCAAAAACTCTGCCGAAGGCGTATCCAGCCAACAGATATAAGTCCACAAAAGGGCTGTACACGTACTGAACGTGAAGCATACGAGAAACCCGGGGGTTGGGGGGAATTGTATCTCTATATAAAGGCCGACCAGTAGACGTTCCGAGTTACCCCTTTGGACCGAAAAGCGCAGCACCCGACAAACCCATCTCTAATCGCCCTTCTAATATTAGAAGCAAGACACTAGGGAGTGCTCCTGGTCTTTGAGGAGCAGGCTGGAGGACAAGGCACAGTGCCCGACACCTGGAAACCCTGCTTTCTTCGCAAGCCCTTCTCCTGGCAGCAGCGGAGGCGCCTTCTCGGTCGCAATCTCCCCAAAACCTGTTTCTTGCCACGCTGCCGCTCCCCACGACCAAACAGAACTACGCAAAGGTCCCCCAATTTTGACATTCGCTTCATAATTGGCCGCGTTAAGGGAGGTTGGCGAGGATTGAGCTTCTGAGGAAGGGGGATCTTGGCGCCGATGAGGAAGAACAATCAGGGATGTTGATTTCGCCACCCAGGCCCAGGTGATTTTCTTGGCGACCGACGTAACCGGTGAAACTGAAAGAGGCAAGGGTGTAGTGGGATTAGAAGTTAGTTTGGTGAGGAGCCCCGAACTTGTTGACGAGTTGTCCCTGGGTGCCCAGGAAACCTTGCTACGGGACACGTCAGACGATGATGCGGACGCAGAAGGCGGTAACGGGGTTGAGGGTCCCATTCTCCGGTCGGTCCAATCCTTCGGACACTAAATTCCATTTTAACGACTGCATTTCCACCGCCAGCTGTTGCCGGCGCTCTTGTTTTTGAGTGAACCAACTCGGCTGTCAACGGGGCCTTTTGAAACCACAACCGCCAGCGGATCCGAAGGAACAGGTGCTGGTCTTCTTGGATTTGCCTGGACACTGCTGCTAGTGGGATGTCAGCGGGCCGGCTGGTACGGGGGAAAGTGGGGTTGGGTGCAATAGTCGCTAAGTCGAAGGGTATTTTGAACCCAGGAGGAAGCGGAGCAATCAGAATGATGTGACCAAAACCAGCAGAAGAAATAAAAAGGAGCTGAAACGATCCGGGTTTGCCTTCATGAATTGCTGAAGGGTCGTTCCTAGGAGCAGAGGGGAAGCAACGCTAGCGCATGATCTTTCGTCGTCCTCAATCCTACACAAACGTTTGGATCAGCATATTATCAATTTACGAAACAGGAAACAAAAGGGGCAAGCCGAAACTGCAGAAACACTCACGATCTCCTGGCGAAACTTCGCAAGTCTAATCCGAAGACTGTCACTCATCAGCCACCCGTACCGTTCCTTCCTCCGTTTTATGCGCATAAGTATACGCGGTACAATGGCAATGATGGCGTTTATTTCTGTAGCGGAGGGAGTGGTCCCTTGTCCAAAAGGGTCGCTGAGTTTCGACGCACCGAGGTTACGTTTCGAAAATGCCCGCATTGCGAGAGGTGAATGGCTGACGCAGTGAAAATATTTCCTGAAATGGTGCAGGGTAGGAGCTACTCGTCTGCAGATTGCTGGTCGAGAGGGCAGGTGTGGTTGAAGGCAGGGAGGGATGGGTTTGACCGGGAGCTTGCACAGGCGTCCGTCTCAACGAGGTGGGAGAACGAGCAGAGGAACTCGGGGTGTAGTGGGTTCGATCGCCCCTCCGCAGAGTTGAGACATCTGAAGAGGAGCCCCACGGAATTTGAACTTGAAAATGCCGTGGTGTCGCTCCTGCTTGGAGAACCCGAGTCCTCTGGACAACGAACGGCTTGAGAGTAACACAAAAACAATGAGGGAACAGTGATTACGAGGAAGTAGAATATACCTTTCGGTTGGAGGGTCCCGTGAGCGTTCTTGGAATTCGTCTCATTACGGTTGTAGGTGCTGAGGAAGGGTGAAGCCTGGTCCCTCAGTTTTAGGGAACCCAATGCGTCAGGCGGAGGGCGGTAGTCCATGGGTGTGTGAGCCGATCACTCCGCATGGTTGAGCTGAAGAATATTTGCGAAAGAAGGTGCTTTGCTGGCTTGCCGTCATCGAACTACTTTCTTTCATCTGCTTTTAGGTTTCAATTCGGTTCTCCGGCTTGAGCCATGCACCGCACGTATCTCGAGTATAAAGTATGGTGTCGAACCCCGCTTCGGCTCCGAAAGTTCAAGAGGTGGGGGTTTGGCTTCGAGAGTTGCTAGGAGTGCGTCGATGGTTGGAACAGGAAGTAATTCAAACATGGACTACATGAGGGCATATTTGTCGCGGCCTTCCCGCGCCACTAAATCCGATACTCGACTCTATACAAACATACTATTGAATGCCTCAGAGCTTTCCCTGACATGGTCAAACTGCTAAGTACTGCCCGAGGCTTCCGGGATAAGGCGTTGGTCAACTAGTTCAAATGGACTTGGATGCAGATCAGAATCAAAGTAACAGCCAAATCTCATCTGAACCCACAACCATGGTCCGAACGCCGACTGACGAAGTTGCTCCAGAACCGAAGACGAAAAAGCTGACGGGGGTGAGTTCCGCAGGGTTCCGACTGGGTTGTTGCTTCGACACGGAAAGTGCCGCACCTGACGAATCCATGGCCGATCGCCTTCCCTTTATAAGAGGAAAGACCTCAGAGAGCCACCCTTGCTCTCCATGAGGGGAATTGAGGGAAAGACGGAGCGCCTGTTGACGCGGATCCCAACAATCCGAAACTCGCTTTCCCCGCGACACCTTCTCCGAGTCGAAGTGGGAGCACCTTTCCGCTAGCAATCTCCCCAGACTTGTTCCCGACTACCCCGCCGTCTTGTCATTTACGTATCGGAGGTGCGAAAGGACGTAGGTGAGGATTGAGTGTTGAAAGAAAGGATCCTGACAGTGGCGAGGCAGTGGGGGGGGACCTGTTTCGTCGTGCATCACCTGAATACCTTTTCTTTGCGACCGAAACACCCGGGAAAATTGAAAGCGGTGAGGGTGTGATCAGATTAGGGTTTGGTCTGGCGATGATCTCCGGACTTGAACCGAATTTGGTGATCGTTCGCTTGATGCCAAGAACCAACGCAGACGCAGCGCGACTGCTCCTCGTCTCCGGGAATGCCGCGGACCCAGATGAAGGCAACAGGTTAACGCCCCTCCGCTGGCTCGCATCCCATTCGCACCAAGCCCCATTCCAAATCCGCCGCCCTGCGCATGTGGGTCCAGTTGGTGCAGTCGTTAGAGGAACAAGCTCAATTGCGCTCGGGCGTTTTGGATCTGCAACCGCAATTGCATCTGAAGGGGGCCAACTTGAATACGGTTTCGTGAAAGAGTTAACGTTGAGTAGCAGCGAGGAGCGTGCTGGTCCGGCCGAGGAGTGCGAAAGATGCGTGGCAGAGTTGAATGCTGAAGTCATCGAGTTGAACGCGATAATAAGATTAAGATGAAGCGGAGCCACTCGGGCGGGAGGACCACAGACAGCCAAAGAGGTAGAAGAATCTGGAACGATTTTGAGCTTGTTTCCTTAGTTCGCCGGAGGCTCACTTGCAAGAGTAGAGGGGACGTAGTACCGGCATATGTTCTGGAGCCGCCAATGCTAAACATACGTTCAAGCACGTCAGTAGGTATACCATTATCCACACATAAAAAAGCGAAGATGCAACGGAAAACTTACGGTATCCTTATCAAAATCCACAAGTCCAGTCTAAAGCTCGTTCCTCTCGGGCCTACACAGCCCGTCACGGGGATCGGAGGTATACCATTTACTTTGCCGCACCATCCCTTCAACCGTTTGGCCTCGCACGAGCGGGTATAAGAGCAACGACGCCTACATGGCCCTGGGTAGGAAGCGGCTCGTTGTCAGGCTCGAGCATCAAGTTCGACGCCTCTAGGCAATCTTCCGAGCACGTTTGTATTCAGAAGGAGGAATGCCTGGGGGAGCGAGGACGCTTGTAGAGGCGGTGAGGGAGGGAGATTGGTGCTGGTCGTCGAGAATGTGAAGGCCGGTGTGGTTTGAAGAGGTGAATGGACGAGAACTCGAACTGGGGATGAGGCTCTGCCTTCACCGAGGAGATGGGAGAGCGGGAAGACGCACCCGAAGCGTAGCGGGCTCTTATTGGCGTATGGGTGCGGGTATCCCTCTTGGCAGAGTGAAGAATGAAGGGAATTGCGCTTTGAACTTGGTGCCGTCACCGATGTAAGAGGGAAGACGGTTGTCGTCACCGCTCCTCCATCCTGGATTCTTTCGTTTGGTCTTGCGTCTGAGTATATAGTCGAGTTCCACCGCGTTCCATTCGCTTGAGGGATCACAGCTTGGCTTCGAGGAGCCAGAGGTAGGGCGCAGGTGGATAGTTGTTGACGAGAGGGCAGGAAGGAACACTCGAATTCAAATATCGGCTAAGTGATGGGCATATTTGTCTCAGTCTTCGCGCGCCATCCCGCCACAGCCTCGGACCGGGAGAATCGAAGATTCTTCGCTGGCAAAAATCCTTGCGGAAACGGGGATACTACGTATATCGTTGTTGTCGTCGCTCTGTGTTCCCGCCGAAGAGGAGGCGAAAATTGGGGTGCGTTCTCCCCTCCTTCGAGTGATGGCGTATTTGTCTCAGGCTTCAGGCGCCACTCTGAGTTCGCCCGCTCGAAGACACCCTGCCAATGCATAGGTAGATCGCCCAGTGACAATAAAGCCCCTATTTCCTAAAGCAGCTTGTACGCGCCAATAGATGTATTTCAGTAGCAGGAAGGCCTGGTGGGAGGCGTGCCCCGTGCTGCGAGATATTCAAAACGTACCGAATCTCAGCATTCTTGAAATTGGTATCCGAACGGATTCTTCACATGTGTCTTCACCATGGGGAATATTTCAAACTTCCTCCGATGAGCACGTTCAATATAATCGTTAGATGGATGTCCTGGCTCACATTGAAAAGCCTGAAAAAAATGCCATACCATCGTTTGTCGATTCCTGTCTTGGGACTCCTCCTTCATAACTGGTCTCTGAATCGCTCAAAGTCTCCCCCGGGGATTTATTGGTGATTCCCGAGGCTGTGAGAGAGTGTGGTTGATGGGAACAAAACGTGAGGCTATTGCACAGCTTAAGCGCGTGTCGACTCAGCGATATGGCCAGCACGCCTCGGAGATCCGTTTAAAGTGCCCTCCCCAGCTCTCCTCAATTGATTCCGCACTCGCTCGCTCTACTCAAAGATTCACATCCCAGATATCCTAACTCTAATCATTTCTCATCGATTCGAACAAGCGCAGAGATAAGTGATATGGACTTGGAACCCGTGGAACGATTTCCCAACACCCGCCAGCCGAATCAGATGGAGTTGAATGAAGAACGAAATCACGAGGGCCATCGACTCTCATCTTCAAACCCGACCCCGGATCAAGCATTGGTCGCTGGAGTCGCTCCAGAACTGTCAAGAAAGAAGCTCTCACTGGTCTGCCCAACACAGCTTCTCCGCTGACGCAGACGTCTGATGATCGAAAATGTCATAGGAGGAGAGACTTGATCGTTTATCAAACTACAGAATCCCACCTACAGTAATTGGGAAATCTGAAAATTCATGTGGGAGAGGTGGAAAAGCCGAAGTAGTTCAAGCCAGCTTTAGGCGATCCGAAGGTGGACTCTCCGAACTTGTGGCCGTGAAAAAGCTTCTGTACGGTGACACCACGGACAGAGAGGTTTTCTCCAAAGTGAAGCTCTAAGTACAGGAGACTCGCTCTAGAATGTTGATTGATTCTTCTTCAGGAGTTCGTTCATGAAGTCGAAATGCTGGCTAGGCTGTCCCATGAGAATATCATTCGATTGATCGGGTTCGTGGAGGATCTCAAGCAGGGCAAAGCTTGGATCGCTCTTTCCTGGGAGTCAAATGGGAACGTTCGTGAATTTCTCGCTTCGGGAAAGTGGGAGATCCCAGAACGTGTATCTCTTGTACGTGGTGCTTCGTCATGTGGTCCGTGGATGAGTAACGCGAAGCCAACGGACGATACATTCCAGATCCAAGATATGTTTGAAGGGCTAAGATACCTTCACACGCACGAACCACCGATCTGTCACGGAGACCTCAAGTCGGTGAGTTGGTTTGGGCTGCACGCGTACGCACGGGCGAAGCTGAAGCCCGAAATCTTACCCTGGCCTTAAGCTCAACATCCTCGTCAGCTCGTCCTGCCGCGCGATAATCACCGACTTTGGCTCGGCTCGGCTCGTGAGCAGTAATGTAGAGCAGGGAGAAACTCAAGAGGGCTCGCGGGATTCGTGCGTGGTTTCAATCATGGTAGACGGCGGCAGCGCTAGCGGCACTCTCCCCGAAGTCACGATCGTTGCTACTACCAATCAGTTGACGTTGACCGGTCCCGTTTGGTCGCTCCGCTGGGCGGCACCCGAACTCATCACGGAAGAACAGCAGCCGGGTCTCGCAAGCGATATCTGGTCAGCAGGGTGGGTCTGCTGGGAGGTAAGCTGTATCACGAATGCGCCAGTCATCGATGTGACCGCTCATTTCGTCCACAAAAAAATGTGTTAGATGATGACAGATAGGGTGCCCTTCGACGACCTTAAACGTGACTGCGCTATAATGTTGAAAGTGGTTCAGGGGACAGTCCCCGCGGTTCACGAGGACGAACAGCTAGCGCAGATCACGGCGCTTTGCAGTTTGATGACGGATTGTTGGAAATTCGAGCCTAAGAATCGGCCCCTCGTTGATCAATGTTGTAATGCGACGAAGTGGATAGTGAGTCTTGCCCTTGGTCCGTTATGGAGGTTTCCTAATGCATATCTCATCTCAGCAATCGGTCCCGCCAGTCCGGGGAGGATCAGTGTCTGCGGCCACCAAAGAACCAACGCCTGGAGTTCTATTCCGCATGGGCTACTTGCATTACGTGCATGGTAGACATGAAAAGGCTGCCTTACTGCTAGAGCAGGTCATAGCTAGCGCCGGGTCCGCCGTTGACCTCGACGTCGCCCACGCAACAAAGGTTCTTGGAGACGTCTATGCCACTCAGTGCAAATACGCCAAAGCGAAAGAGCTATATACAATTGCGCAAGAACTATACGCTCGCATCGACGATGACCAAGGTCAGACGGACACTTTGGTTGGACTGGGACAGCTCTACCGCGCACAATCCAAATACACCGATGCCGAAGAATCTTTTACGCGAGCGAAAGAGATTCACGCTCGCATCGGCAATGACCTAGGTCAAGCGAACGCGATACTTGGACTGGGAGGCGTGTACCGCCTTCAACGAAAGTACACCCAGGCAGGAGAATCATTTACGCGAGCGGAAGAAATCTTCGCCCGCATCGGGTCAGACCTGGGTCGAGCGGGCACCCTAAAGGGACTGGGAGATATATACCATACGCAATCAAAGTATGGCGCGGCCAAAGAATTTTATATGCGGGCACAAGAGATCTACGCGCGGAAGGGCAGTGACATGGGTCGCGCGAACACGTTATACGGGCTGGGACACGTGTACCGTGCTGAATCCATGTTTCGCGAAGCCGAGGAATCCTATACGCGAGCGCAAGAGCTCTACGCACGCATCGGTGATGACCAGGGTCGAGCAGATACCCTCCGCAATCTTGGCCACCTCAACCGGCAACAAGCCCGCAAAATGGAGTCGGCCCAATTCTATGCCCAGGCGCGGGATCTGTACTCTCAGATCGGACTACTTGATGATGCGAAACGTGTTTCTGATTGGTTGACTGCTGTAACCAATCAGTCAGACCCACCCGCAACCATGCCCTTCGCTCCCTGAATTTAAATCCTCCATCCCGCATTCTGAAGGGCACGTTATACTACATGTACCTAGGTTTGAATTATAATGCGCATCTATTCTGTGTTGCCGTTCCTGCAAGTTGATCATGGCGAACCTCCTTCAAATGGGTTAAAATTGGATTAAAAGTAAGTCCGCCGTTTATTCGCTCCTTCTGGCATCAGCCTGAGGTTGCCGTTCTCGTCAGACAGTGACCAGTAAAAGAGAGGAAGATGTCCTTCACGCGAGAAAACTAGACATGTCAGACCAATAACATTAAAAAAGCACCTTCGACTTCTACATCCGATCAAGACGGCTACAGAACTGCACATCGAACGGACAGTAGGTTCCTGAAAATAAAAATCTGAAAAGGGAGAACCAAAGAAAAGCGTGAACAGCCTACAGACGCAAGTCCATAGGAGGGCTGTCCTACATGTCAAGCCCCAACGAATTGGCCCGGGAAGGGGAGAGGCGCGAAGCGAAGAAAACTTCCCCACAAGTCCATCCGACGACTCGACGTTCCGAGCTGATACTTGGAAAGCGGAAGTCCTGTACTTAGCGAGTTCCTCTCCTATCGCTCCTGTAAAATGTAACAAGGAAAGCACCAGAGAGAGCTCACGATCACCAAGGAGAAGGATTGAGGGAACGGCGCCACACCTGGTCACCCAAATAGCAAATCGGCAAAGTCGTGTTCCCTGCAACACCCGCTACCAATCTCCCCAACGTTGTTCCCGGGATGTGCTGCTATTCTGTGCGACGAATGGAGCTGCCGATCCTGACTCCGACGAGGAAGAAGTAGGCGCAATTGTTTGTCGTCCGTTGCCCGGATGATGTTCCTCCACGACCGAAGTATCCCAGGAAGAATCGAAAGAGGCGAGAGGACCTAACCAGATTTGAAATGTGTTTGGCTACGAGGTCCGAGCTTGTGGGGATGTTTGGCGGTCGTTGCCCTAGCTTTGGCACCGAGAACGACTGTTCCGCATAACCGTTGCATGGACTTTTTTCGGACCCTCAATCGCAATCGAATTTGAAGGAGGTGCCGGTCTTGTCGCATGCTTCGGACGAGTTGCTGTCTCGCTGCCGAGAGTGGTATGGGAATCGGGGTCGGATGGAGTAGGAGTAGACTCGGGGTCGGGGTTGCTAAAGTCGCTACGTTCGACGCATGAGTGAGATAGAGACGAAGCGAAAGCGCTTAGGGTGTTAGGACCACAAGGGGCAGAGGGAGTAAAAAGGGGTCGAGACGATATTGAATTTGTATTCGCGGTTCGCCGGGTGGCTCGTGTTCAGGAGCAGATTGGAAGCAAGCTGGTGCATCTTCCGTTGCCAGCAATTCTGCACATACATTCGCACAAGTCAGCGCATGGCCGGTCCATCAGAACAAAAACAAAGAGGCAGGCACAACCGCAGACATACTCACGATCTCCTTGTAGAACTCCGTGAATCTAATCCCGAGGTGGTTACTCCATCGACTCCACAGAACCCGTATTCAGAAACGGAGGTAAACCACTCCATCAGTCAACTGTCCCGTGCGTTGCACTTCTTCCGCGGATGATTGTATTACAATGACAATGACGCCCTTTACTGCGCTAACGGGTGCTCCGTCGTCTCAAAGCAATCCCCTGAGTATCGACACGCCTAGACAACACTTCGAACGTGCCCGTATTGGGAAAGCTGAACGGCTCAGGCAGCAAAGGTGTTTGCTGAGATGATGAGGATAGGGATCGGTTGGCTGTGGGCTGCTGGTCAGGAAGGTGAGGGCGAGTGGGGTTTAAAGTGGAAAGACATTGGGGATCGGGCACCTTTGTCCAGGCGACATGGGAGAGCGAGCAAAGCAATTATCTGTCTAGTAGGCTCGATCCCTCTTCGCGCCAAGTTGAGATGCCGAGAACCGAGGAGTTGGTGAAGGAGTTGAGGGTTCTCTCCGGGTTGGCAGCCTGGGTGGAACACGGAGGAGGTCGTGGCGTCGCTTCTGCTCGGAGAACTTGAGTCCTTTTGACAACGACTTGAGGGTGGACCCAGTACGTCGTGCATTCCATGGGCGTATGTGAATTAATTGATGGTTCCACTTGGTAGAGCTGTAAAACGAGAAAGAATGCGCTTTGGTTTGCTGCAGTCATCGAGCTGGTTTCGACCCGGTTCTCCGACTTGAGCCATGGGCTGCACATGTCTCGAGTATATGACGTGCGTAGCCAAGTTCCGCTTCGGCTCCCAAAGTTCAAGAGGTGAAGGTTTGGCTTCGAAGGCTTGGAGCGCCGATGGCGGGTTGTAAGTTGTTGGAGCAGGCAGTTATTCAAACATGGACTATATGATGGTATATTTGTCGCGGTCTTTCCGCGCCACAGAACCCCCACCAAGACTTCGACACCCGACCCCATGCAAACAGAATATTAAATGCCTCGGAGTCTTCCTCGAACAGGGTCGGAGTGCTATGCGGACTGCCCGAGGCTTCCGCGATAAAGCGTTGTCGGTGGGATGAAAACTAGGACTCGAAGCGAGGATGCGTGCAAATGCCGGGGTCAAGCGCCCGTGTTGGAGTGATCCAACGCTCACACATATTTAATGAAGCAGGTCGTCCAATGAAGCACGATTGCATTCTCCGACGAACCCAAGCTAGCCTAGTGCATGCGTGCAAGTAGTACATCAGATCGACACATTAAATACAATGAAGAGCGGGGGGATGAAAATGCCGCACTGTTCATTTGTATCTTCTTGTCTCGAGCGTTCCTCTTTCGCGATTCATCCGTAGTACGCCTGATCACCTGGTGGGCAAAAGCGGTGTTGGCGGGGAGAATGAAATGAGGCTGACGTTGAAGTGCCGGTGGGCCGAAGTGGTGCGGTGCCTGAGTCCCTTGCACTTGGCAGCCACAGTGTTATAGCACCGGGTTCCCTTCAGCGATTTTTCTCCCAACCCATCTCTCTCAAACACCACCCTCTCAAAGCCTCTTAAACCAGCTCTCTTTCTCCGCGCACGCCTTCTCCCGAACCGCTTCCAATGCCAACCTCCACGACTCGGGTGGAATCCGTTGAACCCTCTCACGACGCTGTAGTTCAAATGGACTTGGATCCGGATCAGAATCAAAGTGGCCCCCAAATCCCATCCGCACCCACCACCATGGCCCAAACACTGACTGACGGAGTCGCTCCAGAACCGAATGCGAAGAAGCTGACGGTGGTTAGTCCCGCATGGTACCTCCGCTGGCGTCACGGAAAGACATGACTGAACGTGATATAGATGGAAAGACTTGATCGTATTCCAAAATACCGGATCCGCTCAACGGCAATTAGGAGCACTGGGAAGCCGAAAAGTGGCGGGAAAGCCGGCGTGGTTCGAGCGAGCTTCAAACGGAACAAAGGAGCACGCGGCAAACGGGTGGCGGTGAAAAAGCTTTTATGGAGCGATAGCATGGATAACGACAAATTCTCCAAAGTAAGATTATCTAAACCTGAGACGCGTTATACAGTGTTCATGGATCGTTCTGTAGGAGTTCGTTCATGAAGTGGAGTTGCTCTCCAAATTATCGCACGAGAATGTCGTTCAGTTGGTCGGGTTCGTGGAAGATTTCAAGCACCATAAGGCTTGGATAGTTCTCGCGTGGGAGCCGAACGGGAACGTCCGTGAATTCCTGGCGTCGGGAAAGTGGGAAATCCCGGAGCGTATTTCGCTCGTAAGTGATGCTCGTTCGTGGGGACGAGTAACGCCAAACCGACAGCCCATATATGTCAGATCAAGGATATGTTTCGCGGCCTCCAGTACCTTCACACCCGTGAACCACCCATTCGCCACGGAGACCTCAAGTCGGTGAGTTGGTGAACGTCATCGCTTACGCGTTCGTGAAACTGGGATCTGACCTTGGCGGCGTTCAAGCTCAACATCCTTGTCAGCTCATCCTACGAGGCAGTAATCACCGACTTTGGATCTGCCCGGCTGGTGACCGATAATTTAGAGCAGGAACCAACCAATAATACCGTTCGGGAGGCGAGCCGAGTCCCAATCACTGAGGAAGCCAGCAGCCTCCATGAAGTCACAGTCACTGCCTCTGCGAATCAGTTGACCTACACCGGTCCTCATTGGACACTCCGCTGGGCAGCTCCTGAAGTCGTGATGGGTGAAAAAAGGCTGGGTCTAGCCATCGATATCTGGTCAGCGGCTTGGGTCTGTTGGGAGGTACGCCGAGCAGGTACCCGGGAGTTGTCCTTATGGGCACTAATTTGGTTGACGGAATTATGATTAGATGATGACAGATAGTGTTCCTTTTGAAGATATCAACCTCGAGTGCATCATTACGGGGAGAGTGGTTACAGGAACGGTTCCTCTGATTCATGAAGATGCGCAGCTCGCTCAGATCATCGGGCTGTGCAGTTTGATGAAGGACTGCTGGAGATTCAAGCCGGAGCAGAGGCCCCGCGTTTCTCAATGCTTTACAGAATTGCAACGGATGGTGAGTCTCCTACTAGCTTGATAATAAGGGGTTCCCGAAGTCTTTCGTCTCGCAGCCATCGGTCCGGCCGTTGGGCGTTGCACAGCCAGGCTCCAAGGAACCATCTCCTCAACTTTTATTGGAGATGGCCGACTTGCACTACTCACACGCTAGAGATGAAAAAGCAGCGTCGCTGCTGGAGCAGATAGTGGCTAATGCCAAGTCCGCCGGTAGACAAGACGTTGCCCGTGCGCTCGAGAGGCTTGGAGATGTCCACTGGGTTCGAGGCAGGTCCACCGCGGCCGAAGAATCCTACGCCCGGGCACAAGAGATCTACGCTCGCATCGGCAATGACCACGGTCGAGCGAACACCATACGGGGACTGGGAGACGTCTACCGTGCTCAATCCAGGTACACCGAGGCTGAAGAATCCTACACGCGGGCGCAAGAGATCTACGCTCGCATCGGGGATGACCTGGGTCGAGCGAGCACCATGCGGAGACTGGGAGACGTCTACCATGATCAATCTAGGTACACCGAGGCCGAGGAATCCTACACGCGGGCGCAAGAGATCCGCGATCGCATCGGGGATGACCTGGGTCGAGCGAACACCATACTGGGACTGGGAGAGGTCTACCGTGCTCAACGCAGGTACACCGAGGCCGAAGAATCCTACACGCGGGCGCAAGAGATCTACGCTCGCATCGGCGATGACCACGGTCGAGCGAACACCATGTGGGGACTGGGAGGCGTCTACAGTGCTCAACGCAGGCACACCGAGGCCGAGGAATCCTACACGCGGGCACTAGAGATCTACGCTCGCATCGGTTATGACCAGGGTCGAGCGAACGCTTTGGATGGACTGGGAGACGTCCACTGTGCCCAATGCAGGTACACCGAGGCCGAAGAATCCTACACGCGGGCACAAGAGATCTACGCTCGCATCGGCAATGACTACGGTCGAGCGAACACCATGTGGGGACTGGGAGGCGTCTACAGTGCTCAACGCAGGCACACTGAGACCGAAGAATCCTACACGCGGGCACTAGAGATCTACGCTCGCATCGGTGATGACCAGGGTCGAGCGAACGCTTAGTCTGCTTCTACACGGTTAGCCATCGTGGTCAGGGAGTCAAAATCTTCACCCACCTCGCCGCTCATTCCCTGAATTCAAATGCCCCATGTCGCCTTCCTTCGTTTAAAGGGCCTGCTCGTTTCTTCTGACCAGCGCACCCGCCCTCTGGAATCGAATATAGAGTGCCTTCCTGTAGTACTCATGAGCTGCTCGCTGCGATCGTTATTTGTGGTGCGGAACCCGCCCCGAGGGCTTGCTTCTCTGGAATTCCCTTGAATCTCCACTCTTGCTCATGGCATGCAGCTGTATTTCTCATGTTACGTAACTCCTACGCATCACCAACCAACATAATAAAGGAAAACGTGCTAGTAATAGTAATGAAAACTACATTAATTTCCGCAGTGCATTAACACGGGCGGGCAGGCAGCAGTAGAATGGAACAGTCACGGCCACACACTCCCGAAAATTTCTCACTGCGGAGAAATGTCAGAAGTGTGGCCAGCGAACGAATGTAGGTCCGCAGGAGGGTTGTTTTCCGCGTTGAGCTCCAAAGAATAGCATGGAAAGTTCATTTGGAAGCCCATCCGTTGAGCGTTCTGGGTCGCTACTTCCACTCGGACAGTGCCGCACCTGACAAATCCATCGCTGATCGTCTTCCCTTCGTAATGGAAGAGGCCCTAGAGAGCGTCCCTTGCTCTCTCAACGAGGAATCCAGGGACTCGCTTTCCTCACCCCATCTTCTCCGAGTCGAACCGGTAAAGCCTTTCCGCTACCAATCTGCCCAAACTTGTGCTCGACCTCCGCTTCGTCTTATCACTTCCGTATCGACGGTGCTGAAGGATGTTGGTGGGGATCGAGTGTTGGAAGAAGGGATCCTGAGACCGACGAGGAGGAAGCGGGAGGACCTGTTTCGTTGTCCATTGCCGAAGATGCGTTTTCTTCGCGACCGAAGCATCCAGGAAGTTCGAGAGCGACGAGGGCGTGATTGGATTAGAGTTTGGTCTGACGATGAGGCCCGAGCTTGACGCGAAGTTTGTGGTCTTTACGCGTTTGATACCCAAAACCAACAGAGACGCTGGCCAACGGCTCCGCACGCCCGAAGATGACGCAGACCCAGATGAAGACTCCAGGTTAATCGCCCCTCCACCGGCTCGCTTCCAAGTCCCATTCCAAATCCACCACCTTGCGCATGTTGGTCCTGTTGGTGCGGTCGTTAGAGGAACAAGCTCAACTGCGCTCGGCAGTTTTGGACCTGCAACTGGAATTGCATATGGAGGGGCCAAGACCGTCTTGTCGGATTTGTTGAAAGAGTTGGCGTTGAGTTGCCGCGAGGAGCATGTTAGCCCGGCCGGGGAGTGCGAAAGATGTGTGGCAGTTGAACGCTGAAGTCGCCGAGTTGAATACAATAATAAGAATAAGAGGAAGCGGAGCGACTAGGGTGGGAGAACCACAGCCAGCAGAAGAAGTATGGAATCCGAAACGATTTTGAGCTTGTTTTTCTAGTTCGGCGGAGGGCTCACTTGCAGAGGTAGAGGGAACGTCGTACCGCCGTATGTTCCGTAGCACCAATTCTAAAGCCAACATACGTTCGAGCACGTCAGTATTTATACCATTATTCACAAACAAAAAGTGAAGAGGCATTGGAGAACTCACGGTATCCTTGTCAAACTGGAGAAGTGCAGCCTGAAGGCCGTTCATGCTGTCGGTAATGACGATGAGAGGTAAACCTTTCGCTTTGCCACCGGCATCATCCCTTCCACCGTTTGGACTCGCACGAGCGGGTAGACCAGCAAGGACGGCCAACACTGACGTAGGGAGCGGCTCCTTGTTAAGGTAGATGAGGTTCGACACCTCTAGGTAATGTTCCGAACATCGCTGGGCAATGTTTCGCACACGTCTGCGTTGAGACGGACGGATGCCTTGGGGAGAATACCTGTAAAGGTGGTGAGGAGTGAGGAATCGCTCGGTTGTGATGTTGGTGGTCAAGAGGGTGAAGGCCGGTGTGGTTTGCCGGGGGAATGGACGAGAACTCGAGCTTGGTCTGGGCTTCCATCTCCGTCGAGAGACCCAAAGTGTCGCAGGCGGCTCTTATTGGCGTATGGGTGCGGACATTCCCTTTGAACTCGGTGCCGTCATCGACCTAGGAATGAAGACGGTTGTCGTCACCACTCCCCCATGCTGAATCCGATATTCTCCCACAAGGACTTTTCGTGTGCGGTCAGTTGGTTGGATTGTTTAGTAGCACCATGCGCATGTCAGGTCTTCCGTCTGAGTATATAGTCGAGTTCCACCGTGCTCCAATTGTTTGAGAGATCACAGCTTGGCTTCTAGGAGCCAGAGCTCGAGGTAGGGCGCAGGTGGATAGTTGCTGACGAGAGGAACCGGAAGTAATTCAAAGATCGACTAAGTGATGGCATATTTGTCTCATCATCACGCCACAGCGCTAGCCTCGGACCAGGAGAATAGCAGATCCTTCGCTGGCGAAAATTCTTGCGGAAACGGGGAAACGGAGATACTATATCATTGTTCTCGTCGCTCTGTGTTCCCGCCAAAAATGAGGCGAAAATTGGGGTGCGTTTCCCCCTGCTCTCGGTGATAGCGTCTTTGTGTCAGGTTTCAGGCGCCACCCTGAGTTCGCCGCTCGAAGCCCTCTGCCAACGCACACGTTATAGATCGCCGAGTGACAATGAAGCCACTGGTTAATTTCTAAATCAGCTTGTACGCGCCAATATATTAGATGTACCTCAGTAGTACCAAGGCCAAATGGGCGGCGTGCCGCGTGCTGCGAGTTATTCAAACGTGCTGAACCTCAACATTAATCTTGAAATTGGTATCCGAACGGATCCTTCACATAAGTCTTCACCATGGCGAGTCTTTCAAACTTCCCCCGGTGAGCACGTTCAATAACATCGTTAGATAGATCACATTGAGAGGCCGAAAAAAAAAGTCATACCATTCGTTTGTCGATTTCTGTCTTGGGACCCCTCCGTCATAACTGGTCTGTTGAATCGCTCAAAGTCTCCCCCGGGGCGGAGATTTATTGGTGATTCCCAGGCTGTGAGAAAGTGTGGTTGGTGGGAGCAAAACGCGAGGCTATTGCACAGCTTACAGTAAGCGCGCGCGTCGACT
Source organism: Tulasnella calospora MUT 4182 (assembly GCA_000827465.1). NCBI lineage: Eukaryota > Fungi > Basidiomycota > Agaricomycetes > Cantharellales > Tulasnellaceae > Tulasnella > Tulasnella calospora. The sequence continues at coordinate 36,874 of KN823025.1, read as the reverse complement.
CAGCGATAAGGCCAGCACGACTCGCAGACCCGTTGAAGTACCCTCCCCAGCTCTCCTCCATTGATTCCGCACTCGCTCATTCTACTCAAAGATTCACATCCCAAATATCCTAACTCTAATCGTTTCTCATCGATTTGAGCAAGCGCAGAAATAAGGATATGGACTCGGAACCCGTGGAACGATCTCCCAACACTCGCCAGCCGAATCCGACGGAGTTGGATGAAGAACGAAATCACGAGAGCCATCGAGTCACATCTTCAGATCCCACCCTAGATCAAGCATCGGTCGCTGGAGTCGCTCCGCATCAGCAAAAAGCCTTTTGCTATATATTTCTTATGAAAACTATATAGTCCGAATATGCTATATATCTGGCCATTAGTATATACTTGAGTGTAGCATAAAATTGCAATTTATCTCACTGTATAGCACTTTATAGCAAATTATCT
>KN823024.1:173471-190121 GCA_000827465.1 Tulasnella calospora MUT 4182 | reverse complement strand
GCTGCCTGCATGGTCGACAACTTTACGATGGAAGGTTGAAAACTCGATCAGTCCTCATTCGCTGGACATTAGGATGTTATAAGATGCTTACGAAGCCACATATCATAGCCGAAGGAGCAAGCCTAACTATTTGCTTGGCCTTGCCGGGAGCCAACGCGCTCAAGACGCCAATTGTGATACCGACGGAGCCGATGTTGGCGAAACCACAAAGTGCATAAGAAGCGATGGTGTAGGCTCGAGGTGACAGCGGGGAAGTGGCCTGATTTTTGCTGAGTGCTAGATAGGCGACGAACTCGTTGGCAATGAGTTTGGTGGCCATAAGGCGTGAAACCGGAAGGATTTCATGACGAGGAACACCCATCAAGAATGTTCTTTGGAAGAAACCAGGGAAGGTCAGGGTATTTTGCCCAACCCCACGCTGTGGTACTCACACTGGATAGAGGACGTATCCGAAAATTAACGCGAGGGTGAGTTCATGAATCCCAAAGCCCTTGCCGATCCAAATGAGGAGGCCATCGATGGCGGCGACCAAACCAATGATAGTCAGGACATTGGCCAAGATTTGACCTGCGACGACAACACCAAAAACAGCTCCTTGCGAAAAGGCATGGAGAGCATTTGCAGGAGGGTTCTTCTCCTGGCGGGCGACTACGACGTTGCCACGGGTTACAGGTTCATCGGTCTCCGGGTAGCGGATCTTGGAGATAGCGATGGAGGCAGGGATCGACATGACCGAAGCGGTGACCAAGTTTTGGGGTGGAACACCTAGAGAGATGTATGCTGTCAAGACGGAACCTGCGATGGTGGAGAAACCTTGACGAGGTACGCGAAATGGTTAGTGATTCCACGAAGACAGGCCGGGGGGACAAGATACTCTCACCAGAGGTCATGGTTAAGTGAATCTCGGATTCGGTCATGAGGTCAACGTAAGGCCGAACGAGACAAGCGCTCTCGCCGAGACCGATCCAAGGAGAGGCGGCAGCGACGACGGCTTCGGCGCCAGAGACGTTCATGGTCTTGAAGAAGAACCAGGCGAACTTTTTAATCAGCCATTGCATTACACCTAACTTCAGGACCGAAGCAGTAAAGCCATGCCATAGTTAGTGATATGGCACAGTAGTGTGCATAACCTCACGCTCACATAGTACATCATCTGCACAAAGGCAATGAAGAAAATGATAACACCCAGAGTGTTGACGAAGAAGTAATGCATTGAGACGATTTCGTCGCTGAAGAAGAACGCCGATCCTTTGTATGCCTGCTCGAGGAAGTCCTTGGCAAGATAAGCGATCCAGCTGAAAATACTGAATCCGGCGCTGGTCTTCAAGACAAAGATGGCGATGATTTGTTGGAGCATCAGTCCGACGATGACAGTGGGCCTTCAGATTTTGAGTCTCGCCATCAATTCTGAGGAAACGGGGCTTCCGAACTGCCACACACATACCAGGGGACAGCTTTCCTATTGTAAGAGAAGAGGTAAAACCCCAGCTGAAATATGAGTAGACCAATGATGGAGATAGTTCTGTCGACGTATGTGCTTCCCTTCAAGTCGGACAGGCATTATCAGTCTTCAGACAGCTGGAACGACAGCAAGCGGAAACGCACGTCACGGAGAGGGAAACCATATCCAGAACCCAAGACTAGGCCCAACAACGCGAGCACTCCAATGGCTAGCCGGATTCTATAGCCAAGCGCGAGCCAAGGTTTTTCAACGAGTGGGACCCAGATCGCGGCTACGGGACGGGTGATGGCTCTGTTTGGGATGAAGCGGAAGGCAATGATCAGGATGAAGAACCACGCCCAAAACGTCTGAACAATCCTTCGGGGAAGAATGAATATATCGGCCATCGCGATTACTCTTCTACGCGGTGAGCTCACCATCGGTGTCGGGTCGCAGGAAGAACGGTCGCAGAGATCCACCAACCGAGGATCAAGAGAGCGAGACCAGCAAGGATGAACGGTCTAAGCCGGGTGTAGTAAGGTGGACTGCGAGGCTGAGAATCCTCCTCTGAACGCTCCTGAACCCGCTTCGTCTTGACGAACCCTTCCTGCTTCTCCGCAGAATGCATTGAAAGAGTGTCTAGTTTGGCATCTTCGCTCTTCTTCTCGTTGGTTTGCTCATCGGATCGGCTGGCAATGTCCGGAGTGGTGAGGGTTGGTTGGTTGTGGCCCTTTTCGATGTCTGCCATGACAGAACGAAGGGGGTGTTGAGGGGAAAGGGTGACGAAGGTGAGTGAGCCGAGATGACGGGGTTGGGATTGAAGAAAAGAAAAGTCACGTCAGTTCGCCAAACCCGGAGAATTTATGTGAGGTGGGCATCAGCCATGGTGAGACCGGAGTTTGGTAGGGTAGCCCGAATATTTGGTTCAGACCTGCTCTTGCCTCGCGAAGCACTAGCGTCTGTTCGTCTGCAACAGTTGAGAGCCAATGCGAAGGCGTATCTCAGAATCTTCGGTGAATAATTTTGCAGAATTTTGTCATGGCACGATTGGCCTTCTGCCAAGTCTGCTCCGGTCAACTTACCTATTTAAGTAAACCTGAAGCCCTCCCGGCTCCGTCGATAACATCTCACAAGGTTACCTCCCCCTCCAAACCAAGCCTAGTCCAGGTCTAGCCCGGAAATCCCGACGCCGTTGTGCTGGCTTATCCAACTGAATCCAAACCCTTCCCCCACACCTTCCGTTGGTCTCGAATATCACACCCCTTAGGTCTTCCAGGGCGGGGGATGGCCATCGTATCCATGCGCTACACTCGGTCACGAATTGCCACTTCCCTCACATAGTTTTACTTGATGAAGAACGGAGACAACTAGACCTTTAGAAACGGTCAGACGAGACTTACAGCTTAATCTCGAAGGTCGGGACCCTTGAGACGATCTAGGATAGCAACATTGCGGACGCGTCGAAGTTGGCACCGCACAGCTCATTCCTCAATGTGATTATGGAGGTGAAAGCCACAAGTAACGTTCGGTCGGACCGGGTCGAAAACCGGATAGTGTGTAGTATGGGCCACACGCGACCATTTCGATTTGAAGAAACAGAGCGGCATCCTCACGAAACCCCTTGCTTCATCACAGGGCAAGGCTTGTTGGTCGAAGGCTCCGTGGTGACGAGTGGGCGATCAAAATGGTATATGGATCATTAATCATTCTAACGGAAAGAAATATAGTTTAGTACACGACTCGCGGCACGCTGAGGGATTGTGGCCTGCCCGCTGCCGTCGACGACCTGAAATACCTATTAAAGGGTTGGCGTGCACGGACTCTTCACTCTAGACCAAAGTGGCAAACGGTCTAGAACTCTCTACTCAGGATTTCGCGTTACAGAGAGCTTGGGCATTACTAGGAACGATTACCTTGTAGAGGTAGGTGTGAGCACAGCGAAGTCACAGTGTGTCTTGGGCAACCTCACCGTCCTCTAAGCAGCTACATCCGACTCGCTGGCGCAGGTGGACTTGTGGCATCAGATATTGAAATCAATCATCGGGATGGCGAACGAAAGCGTGCCCGTCTCCCGCCGCTGAAGACAGAAGCACCGATCCGCCCGTCGCCTTGCCCCGGTAGACATTACACTGGAGAGGTCAGGGGGACCTGCAGCGGGATTCCCGAATAGCGAGGTGGGGAAAGGAATTGGATTCTACCTAATACAAACCGTGGGAATAAGTGCCGCCGGAGGCTCCCCTCTCCAGGTGCCCCCCCACAAAAAGCAAGCGCGACCCCGCGCGACCCCAGAACTAACGATAGAAAACTCCGCCCATAAATTGATAGTCAACCTCCGCTCCTGAATCTTGGACAAGTCGACCCATGACTTCCTCCCAAGTGTAAAAATAAGACATGATGAACCGCATCGGAAGTAGGCCGAAAGGTGAAGCTGACCGCCACTTGGAAAGGCCGTATGGGAATAAGAGCCGATGTAGGTCCAGGATAGCACGTCTTTGGAAAGGTGGGAGTCGATAATAGTCGAACTGCGCATGTAGGATCGATGGGTAGTGCCGGCTAACAAATGACAAGACGTCGGCGGTTGTTTCTGCTAACGAGTACGACGCCCGAGGTGGTGGTGGTGCTGGAGGTTTCTGAATGTTGATACGGTGGCCCCATTCTTCGTCAATCTGGTACGTGACATATTCCCTTGGTGGTCGTGGCAGGGGTGGTATCGGAGGGAGTGGCGGGTCAAGGAGGGATTGAGGGTCGGAGCCATATCCGTATTGCTCAAGATTAACTCGCCAAACATCGTCGGAAGGAACGGGATTTACCCGATATAGCGTATCTTGATCTTGAACGGGCGGTGGTGACGGATCTTGTTTGACTTCGGAGGTCTGGACAGCGGTGGCAATGGTGGATTTTGGTACTGAATGAGTCTGAATGGCGATGTTGGCATAGAGTGGTGCTTGCGTAGTTTGAGTTCCGGTTGAAACATGACATGGAGGTTGGGCAGTGTCGGTTTGTGTGCACCGGTCCGTAGTACGAGATTCATCGGCCGTCGGTAGGGGTACGGGATAGGACGAGACCATGAAAATAGCGTCGGTAGTGACAATGACATTGAAGCGTGATGAGTACGGTGGATTTAGGGGACTCGACTGGTGCATGCGACGCTGGCGTCGCCGGACTGAGCGCCACGGGTGCGTACGGGTTTCGGGACATAGTGACGAAAAATCGCGAGGCGGCCAGATCCGCGGTTTGGACATTGACTCTGGTAATGTAGCGCCCTTCTCTTCCATTTCCCTAGTCTCTATTGGTTTTCCTTCTTCTTGGTGGGTCCTAAATCTCTTCTCGAGGGTCTTGAGGTGGCGGGTCGAAAATTTTGAACGGCAGCGATGAACGGGTGTAAGAGTCAAGCGTAAAAGATCAGAAATGGCGTGGCTTGGTCGAATCGCACTCTCATCACCAAATGGAGAGGTCAGGGGGACCTGCAGCGGGATTCCCGAATAGCGAGGTGGGGAAAGGAATTGGATTCTACCTAATACAAACCGTGGGAATAAGTGCCGCCGGAGGCTCCCCTCTCCAACGTCCAGAACGGTGTTGTCATTGCCAACTCTGTCAACAAGATCGCTGGCATCCCCGCCGTCAACTCCATCACTCAGGCTTACTGCGATGCTCAAAAGTCCGTCTTCGGCGATACCACCTCCTTCCAGAACCACGGTGGCTTGACCGCTATGGGCAAGTCCCTCGCTCGCGGTGGTGTCCTCGTCCTCTCCGTCTGGGACGACTACGCAGTCAACATGCTCTGGCTCGACTCGACTTACCCCACCGACTGCACCAAGGATGGATGCTTCCGTGGCACTTGCCCCACCACCTCTGGTGTCCCCGCCGAGGTCGAGGTTTCCGCTTCCAACGCCTCCGTCATCTACTCCAACATCCGCGTTGGTGACATCGGATCCACTTACTCCGGCACCGTCTCTTCCACCACTTCCACCACCTCGACCACTACATCCAAGAGCTCGACCACCACGACCACCACGTCTACCACGAAGAGCAGCAGCTCGACCACCACTACCACCACCACGACTCCTCGCTCTTCCTCTACTACCACCACCACCACCACCACTACCACCACTGCTAACGGTGCTACCCAGACCCACTGGGGACAATGCGCTGGCCAGGGCTACACGTAAGTGTCACATTTCTCTTCTTTCGAGAAGCGCTTCCGTTCTGACGAGATGGTTTACCCTCGAACAGCGGTCCCTCCAACTGCGAGTCTCCTTACACTTGCGTCTACTCGAACCCCTGGTACTCTCAGGTAAGCAATGGCTACTCCACACCGAGTTTGTATCGGTCACTGATTCGACATTGTTCATCCAACAGTGCTTGTAAATGCCGAAGAGAAACGGCCTTGACTAGTAGTTACCCCGTCCTTTGGTTGCCTGTTTATAGCCCGGAAAACAAAAATCGATATCCCCTTTTGTCTTCTCTCTTTTCGCCTCGAGTGCCGCATTGTGTTGATTCTTCATCTTTCAAAAAATTGTCATGCGGTGCAGGCTGCTGGATGATAAGTTCCTGTAATAGTTACCTTGCCGGCACACAGTTTAGGATGAGATTCAGGCAGCCCTTCGCCAGCCACTGAAGCAACAAAAGGTCCTAATATTGCCACACCCGTAACGAGCAGCTTCGAGTCCGGAACGTATTCCAGGTGTTCACGACATCGATTCGTACGACTCAGGGCCACTGGGGCAGAATATCCCGCTTCGGTTTACCCAAACAATCACACTGTGACTCTTTATCGCTATGACGAGTCCACGATTCTCTCACTGAGTGCTTCCTCAAGTCCAGTCTGTCAAGCTCAGTGACAAACCCTGTTGTTTATCTCCGCTCCAAAATAGTCCATGTTCAGCCTCACCGCAAAACGTCGCTCAATGCTTCTGTTACGCTCCTTCTACTTGGAGTTTCATCTACATCGTGTTATGTCATCCTGATCGCTGTATGGGACTCGCCCTCTTCCGATCCATCCTAATCACTCCTCCGACAGCCCAACGTCCGAAGACGGCCTCGACATCTCCTCCACCCTCGCTTAATAACCCCGCAACTTGGTCAACTTAACTTGGGTCGCTTCCCAGGCGGCAAGCGGTTCACCGACCTTGCAATCAAGGCAATAAGTACTTAAGTAGCTCGGACCCATCAGGCCAATTTGACGAGCTGATCGTGTTGTTCGATGTTCGCCCATACCCGGACTCGCGGTTTTTGCTGTGGGGTTGAATTTGGGTAGTCTGGTCCGTTCGCCCTGGTCCGTCTCGTAGCAGATTTGTAGCTACGCCGCCCTCACGATAGTCCGTCTCTTTTAAATTTTGTCACTGGGTGACGTAGTGAATTCAGTCAACCCATGGCCAGCACGGCTGTAAATAGCGTTGCTCCGCCTCGCTCTGCGTCGACCTTCCTGCGTGTACAGTTTTAATATTCAGTTTTTTTTATGATAAGGTGACATTATTCTCTCAAGGCGAATCTTGATTAGGACGTTCGTAGTACCGTAGGTAGCCCGAAGACGCGGAAAGCTCCGATGGAGACACAAGGTGGACAGACACCTCTGAAATTGGTAAACACGAAAGTTGGGAAGGAATGTTGACTGAGGAGGCTGTTTCGGACTTAATTATCCATATTCTGTGGGAAGGAAGGCGGGGGGAGCCTGCACATAACCAGAGAACACATCAGGGTACCACTCTGTCTGCGGGTGGGGATTCGGTAAGTATCGATTCTCTTCCTCGGACTTTGTCTAGGTCACCTCTGGTTTGGCTTTCTTCTACTTTATCGCTTATTGTGCTGATTATTCGGGTGGTTTGTGATGAGGGATGGGTTAAAGGGACGAGATCGCTTCAAGGAGAGGGGCGCGGAAACCAGGGCAGGCTATATATCTCCGCGGCTTGCCGTGTACCGCGCCTAGGCTCCTAGTGAGCCGCCAAAATTGATATAATACTTTATCGAGATTTTGTTCTTTCGAATATCGGAAACGCGGCATTTTACAAGGGAGCGAGCGGGAGCAACAGACGATAGAGGCCGAGGGACAAACGGAGAAAAGGGTTCGGATGAAGATGGTACTCAGTCTACGCAGACAAGGGGATAGAGTTAAACAGGAAAGTATTGGTTGAGACATATTGACCGACTGAACAATGGCCCGAAATGACGGACTCAGGCATGAGCGGGGCACCTCCACGTATTGGTCAATGAATACTCACTTGATCTACATCCGTTAATATAACTAGAGGATGTGACTCACAAGCCTGAAGTTGCTCCTAGGATGCAGCATAGACGTTGCTCCTAGACCACTGTGTTCGGCCGTACATCCTGAGGGCATCCACGCAGTGTGCCCTCAATCGAGCTAGCTTCCCTTGCTGGAGGCATGCTCCCATCAAACACCCCAGGGCCATTAATTCACCATCGTGGTCAGAGATACCAGCGGAAGTGCTACGCGCTTGAGCAAAACGCTTCGCCGCCAGTTCCAGCCGTCCCTGAACAGCGTACAAGGTTCCGAGGCTACGTAACACGGATGCTTCGCCCCGTCCATCACCCGCGCGGGAGAATGCGTCCCGGGCAAGGGAATATGACCCTTTGGCTTGGCCGTATTTGCTCTGAATGAGGAAGGTTTTTCCCTGGTCATGGAGAGCCGCTCCATGGTGGATGTCATCAGCCGCTAGCTCAGAGGCAGCTCCGGTTGGGAGTGGCGCCGCCAATGTCACGCTGTACTTCGATTTAGAGTTAAAGATCTCTGCCAAAGACCATAAAGCAGGCCCCTGAAGCCTATCGTCGTTGAGTCGGACCCCAATGGTAAGAGCCTCAGTGAGGGATTCCTCCGCCAGGAGATAATTGCCCCTGATTCGGTAGATTTGAGCGAGAAAAAGTAGCGTATGTGCTAGACTAAAGCTTGAACTAGCACGACGGTATGCCAAAAGAGCTTGGCAGAGCGATGATTGTGCTTCTTGGTATCGATGCTGCTCGATGAAAAGCACTCCCAGGCTTCGAAGGGAGTTCCCCGTTCCCAGAGCATCGCCAATGATGAAATACATGTCACGTGCCTCGCTGAAAGCCTTTTCCGCCTCCTGATTCTTGGACTGAACACGATAGATCTCTCCCAGGCCGAGCAACGCATTCGCTGTACCAAGGTCATCGCCAATGCGACAGTGAATTTTGTGCGCTTCTCTGAAAGTCTTCTCCGCCTCCTGATTCTTGGACTGAACACGATAGATCTGTCCCAGACCGTACAACGCGTTCGCTGCACTGAGGTCATTGCCGATGCGACAGTGAATTTCGTGCGCTTCTCTGAAAGTTTTCTCCGCCTCCTGGTTCTTCGACTGAGCACGATAGATCTGTCCCAGGCCGAGCAACGCGTTCGCTGCACCGAGGTCATTGCCGATGCGATAGTGAATCTCGCGCGCTTCTCTGAAAGTCTTCTCCGCCTCCTGGTACTTTGACTGGGCACGATAGATCTGTCCCAGGCCGAGCAACGCGTTTGCTGCGCCAAGGTCATCGCCAATGCGACAGTGAATTTCGTGCGCTTCTCTGAAAGTCTTCTCCGCCTCCTGATACTTGGACTGAGCACGATAGATCTGTCCCAGACCGTACAACGCGTTCGCTGCACCGAGGTCATCGCCGATGCGACAGTGAATTTTGTGCGCTTCTCTGAAAGTCTTCTCCGCCTCCTGATTCTTGGACTGAGTATGATAGATCTCTCCCAGATCGTACAACGCGTTCGCTGCACCGAGGTCATTGCCGATGCGAGAGTGAATTTCGTGCGCTTCTCTGAAAGCCTTCCCGGCCTCCTGGTACTTCGACTGAGTGCGATAGATTTGTCCCAGGCCACCCAACGCGTTTGCCGCACCGAGATCATTGCCGATGCGACAGTGAATCTCGTGCGCTTCTCTGAAAGCCTTCTCCGCATCCCGGTACTTCGACTGAGTATGATAGATCTCTCCCAGACTGAACAACGCGTTTGCCCTAGCCGTGTGGTTCTCCGTTCGAGATGCAACATCCAAGGCCGACTTGTAGTGGGACTCGGCCAACGCTTTGTTGTCCTGAAGCGAGTACATCTTGCCTAGCTCCAGTAACAGTTCGGCCGAACGTATTTTCGAAGTGCCAGGGACAAAACCCGAAGGTGCTATGGACGGCTTATGTACCGTTCAGTTACGAATTCATATCATAGTCCTGCGTCGAAAGGCTCACCATCTTACTGACCCTTCGCCGAAAATTGGAGGCATCTATCCGTCCTGCTGGATTCGATATCCAGCAGTCCGACATCAGACCACAAAGCTTGAGAACATGGGAAAGCTGCCCTTCCTCCCGGATCGCTGGCAATTTTCCTGCCACAACGCGCGCTATAACCGTCTTGTCCTGGTGAAGCTCTTCAAAGGGTTTCTTCCCAGTGATGATCTGAACATAGCGGAACATATCATGAGAAAGCCGCTAAACAATTCCCCAGGCCCTAACGTGCTTACTTCCCAACCAATCCACTCAACAGCCCACATATCGCTCGGTAAACCATTCTCCTCACCGGCCAGCACTTCGGGGGCCGCCCACCGGAGGGTATATAAAGGTCCTGTTAGAGTGAGCTCTAACGTGGCTCGGTTGAATTCGATCTTCGGAGGCGTGAACTCTGGAGCGGTATCGTCGTTAGCCGTCCGGCGGGGTACCTCCGGCGGGATCTCTTCCTCGGTGTCGGCATTTGGTTTTCTCCGGGCCGATCCGAAGTCGGTGATCACTGCATGGTAGGAAGAATTGACCAGGATATTTAACTAGGTAGCAGGTCGATGAGCGCAGGTGTTCCCAAAAGGCAATTCAACGAGACTCACCGACTTAAGGTCGCCGTGGCAAATCGGAGATTGTCTGGTGTGTAAATACTCCACCCCTTTAACGACATCTTGGATCTACCCCGTTATTGCTTTAGAAAGATCGGCCTTAGCCTTCTTGAATCGGACTCACGAGTGAGATACGCTCGGGGATGTCCCACTCCCCGACTGCAGAAACTCTCGAACGTTTCCGTTCGCTTCCCAAGGCAAGACGATCCAAGCATCACCCTTCTGCACGTCCTCAACGAATCCAATGAGTTTGACGATGTTAGGATGGGAGAGGTCTGCCATAAGGCTGAGCTCGTTGACGAATGCCTTATACCGAGCAGTCAGAACGGCGGAGGCCGATGTGCGGACGGTTGAACATACCTTAAAAAACTTTACTGATTCATCGGCGTCCTCACAATCCCACTCGAGCTTTTTTACTGCGTAGTTTGCCTCAACAAGGCTTTTCAGGAGTTGTGCAGGGATCCAGGTCGGGACCTCTTCAGGAGGAATGAGAGTTCCGATGACAACCGTGCCTTGCCCACCTTTTGCCCGTTGTCCGTTATCTGCCATTTTGAGTCTTCTTGGATCAATTCGGTACCTGGATATCCCATCGAGAATGTCCCGCTTCAACGCCCCACTTTAGTCGCCACTTCTGCATGTCGTAGATGGGGAGAACTCACAGCCTTGGCATATGGGTCTGTCAGGTCTCCCGCCATGCGAAGTCAAGTCAGCAATGGTTGCGTATGTTCAAGGAGAAGGTAGAACGTGGGGATTGGTATGGCGAAGGCTGGGTGGTGAAGGACGATGACAGGAACTGAGTTCTGAAGGGTTGGGTGGATCACTTCATCAGGAAAAAAGGAGGTGACTTTGTAGAACTCGGTAGAGTCCATAGGACGCATAGTCCCATAGCAATCCCCCCGATTATCTAGTGTCCATATACCTATAAGCACAGTCAGTAGCCTTCCGTAGAGCCACGGGTACCCTATCGAGGCAAGCGTAGAAGTCTGTATTAACCTCAACCAAATATGGAGGACATAGTAGCGGTGGGGAAAGGTGCGTGTTTCACCTGCTGCTGGCCGTTCGGCAGCCACGCGATCCCTGGCTAGGAATTCATCATGCACGCTTTAGAGCCAGGCAGAACAATATATAGAATAGCACGCTGTATAGCGATAAATAACAATCCATTTACTAGCTAAAGCTCCTCCTGTGCTTCGGCAGCAGCGGCAGCGGTGGCAGCAGCAGAACTCGCCTTCTCAGCGGCTCGTGCATTTCGGCGCTCCTGGGCATAAAGAACACCACTGGTCTTCCGAGCAGCCGAGATCGAGATGGTTGGTTTGAAGTTACCGGCCGAGGCGAGCGAAATTATCCGCTTTTAAGTCGAGAACGCGATATACCAAAGTCCCTCACTTCGATAGGTGGTCATGCACGTGTTCACTTGCCCTAGTTGTTAACCCCTCGTCCCCTGGACAAGTTTTTCTGCCGCACAATTTCCATAGAAACACCAACATTGCAATGCCCGATCGCATTCGGTTTGTACGGCCAACAGCTTTTCTAAATTAGGATCACCCTCAAATTCAGCCCTCCGCTTTCGGAGAGTCATTAATGAATTTATGGAGGACTTTCTGCTTCAAGGCTCTTTGGCCGGGGATCCAGCCACAGGGGAGAAACTAGGTTGTGGGAAACACGAGGACAACACCAACGAACCACACATCAGATTCCGAAAGTGAGCGCTAAAGCCTGAGGGTCGATGACGCACCCCTGGTAAGAATGACGTTGTGGGACCGTTCGTGATAGAATGGATGACTCCTGTTCTTGTTACCCTGCTGTGAAATCATCGGGAACTCTCTCGAGTGCGAAAGGGTCGCAGAGTTCCTGTCCGCGTCACTGTCGAGCGAATATCGCCGCTCCGCACATTGATCTTCGCGTGCTTCCTTCACGAGCTGGCGCCTGCACAACGTCCCGTACAATGAATGTTCGATAAATCCTGATACAGCGGTATGCTCTTAGCCTCGCACCCTTGTTCGCACGTCAGTTTCTAGCTTGAGCGCTCAATCTCCAATTCTAAATGGAAAACTGTTCCTCCGCAATGACCAAACTGGCAACTTTGACCCCAACACTGAATAGCACTGTCATCACAATATTTGATTCGCGCAAGTGATTGCCCGTTGAAAATCACCTCCATTCAGCCTCACCTGCCAGAAAGGGATGGTTCGAGCCCCAGAAGAGCCCCTTTACTCCTTTAGACAGGCTGTGCCGGGCGAGGTAGCCCTCGAGGGGAAAAGAGTCATGCAAACCATTCTATTCCAAGGAGGTGTCTCCCTCAAATATTTACTTTGGGAGGTGGCTTCGCGGGGCTGGAAACAGCCTACCTAGGGCACTGAGCAGCACGTCCAACCGCTCTGCGGTTGTTACGTTTGAAGTCGGAGTATACGCGAGTAACCAGGGGTCGAACGGCTGGATTATCAGACCGCTTACCCAGTTCTATTGGATATGGCGCAAGGTTCCATGCACGGGCATTACGCAGGTCATTTCTTGTCCAGATGAATGCGCCCTTACGGGCGCCAAGCTGGCAAGGTGGTTCATCTAAGCCCCACAGAGTCAGAAAGAAGCGCTATACTCTCCGGCAGAAGGTTCAACGAAGATGTCGACGGGTGGAACACAGTTTGTGGTTTGATGGGGGACGCTGGACCCAATCGATAGCTCTGACTTGTTCACCGCCTAGCCTGAGCGGTTTCTAAGCAAAGTAAACGATACCAGCTTCTACGGTCCCGGCAAGACTGTCGACACCACCAAGAAGTTCACCGTCGTCACCCAGTTCATCACCGACAACGGCACCGCCACTGGCAACCTCTCCGAGATCCGTCGTCTCTACGTCCAGAACGGTGTTGTCATTGCCAACTCTGTCAACAAGATCGCTGGCATCCCCGCCGTCAACTCCATCACTCAGGCTTACTGCGATGCTCAAAAGTCCGTCTTCGGCGATACCACCTCCTTCCAGAACCACGGTGGCTTGACCGCTATGGGCAAGTCCCTCGTTCGCGGTGGTGTCCTCGTCCTCTCTGTCTGGGACGACTACGCAGTCAACATGCTCTGGCTCGACTCGACTTACCCCACCGACTGCACCAAGGATGGATGCTTCCGTGGCACTTGCCCCACCACCTCTGGTGTCCCCGCTGAGGTCGAGGTTTCCGCTTCCAACGCCTCCGTCATCTACTCCAACATCCGCGTTGGTGACATCGGATCCACTTACACCGGCACCAACCCCTCCAGCACTACCTCCAAGAGCAGCACCACCACGTCCAGCACCTCGACCACCACGACCACTAGCAAGAGCAGCAGCTCGACCACTACCACCACCACCACGACTCCTCGCTCTTCCTCTACCACCACCACCACCACCACCACTACCACTGCTAACGGTGCTACCCAGACCCACTGGGGACAATGCGCTGGTCAGGGCTACACGTAAGTGTCACCTTCTCTTCTTTCGGTAAGCGCTTCCGTTCTAACGAGATGGTTTACCTTCGAACAGCGGTCCCACCAACTGCGAGTCTCCTTACACTTGCGTCTACTCGAACCCCTGGTACTCTCAGGTAAGCAGCGGCTATTTCACGCAGAGTTTGTATAGGTTACTGATTCGACATTGCTCATCCAACAGTGCTTGTAAATGCCAAGAGAAACGGCCTTGGCTAGTAGATACCCCGTCCTTGGGTTTTATAGCTCAGAAAACAAAAATCGATATCCCCTTTTGTCTCTCTTCGTCTCGAGTGCCGCATTGTGTCGATTCTTCATCTTTCGGAAACTTGTCATACGGTGTCAGCTGCTGGGTGACAAGTTCCTGCAATAGTGCTTGCCGGCACATAGGTTGGTTACAGATTCTTCTGCGCCTCACTTAGCCTGGTATTTAAGATCCGGGTCTTTGACTGAGGGCTGGGCTATCATCGTGTGGGGTAAGCGCTGAGACAACCGGTCGTCCTTCCACGCAGAATCCCATCCTCTTGGGGCGTACAGGCATTTCCTGGCGCCCGAGCTGATTCATCTCGATATCGCTACCATTACGTATATGTTTTTGCCAAACTAGCTGTCGGTGCTCAAGATTCACAAGCGTATCCCAACTTTCGTACGGACGACTCTCAGATGCCAGGCGGTACTCCTTTAATAATTGATAGCGCCGCCTACGCGGTAATCCCATAGCCTGCCGACACCTCGCATTTTCTTTCTTTCGGCGCCATTATTTTTTACGATATATCGAGTGACCCAACAGTATCATAGCATGACACATTCATAGATGCGCAAAAGCAGGAATACGAATGATAAGAAGAAATGGTCAAAGATTAGGGAAAGACAAAGCGTGAAGTGTGAGGATAAAGAAGGGCATGGGCGGGAGGCTAGGGCAGCTGTAAAGGGGGTGGAAAACTAAGAGGGCAGACACGGAAAGTAAAAGATGTACTCCAGAAGAGGATGTGGAAGTGCAGAAATAGAGAGAACAAGGACGTGAACCTGCAAGTAAATGTGAAGTGCGCGGGGTAGGAAATGAGGGAACAAGAGCGAAGGCCAAGGCAAGCGATAGTGAGCGAAGTAGGAATAGGGGCAGAAGGTGGGAAAATAGAGTTGGGATTTCGGTCGCAAGCACAACGTCAGATGTCGAACTTAGAAGACCCCGCGAAAGTAGAGAAGCAAAACATAAATAAAGAAAAAGGGCAGACCAGCAAAAGAAATATAAAAAGCAAGATGCATCAGTGAAATAGGACAAAGCGTAGGGTGAAAAAAAGCGTGGGAATCGGTGCAACAATATTGCTGGGAGGACCCTAGCCTGTCGAGTGAAAATAGAGGCTATGGGAATACATCCTTCCATGGTGCCTGCCACCATCTACCAGTTCTCCGGAGAACACGACCTGGTAAAAATGCATTTCTAACCTACCCCCGCGAACTAAAAGCCCCCACACAGACGCCGTCGGACCGAGTGTCCGAAGTCGAGACCTCAGCTGGGTGGCCTTTGATGGTAGAAAAGTCGACTTCAGCCTTTTCTGCCTCGGTTTCCCAACCCGGCTGAATGCTGCGGTGCTTCTCTCACGTTGGTTGAGATAAAAAAGAAATGCATTCAGTTCAAGTTCCCACTCTTTGTATTCTTTCCGTGATCGCTTGGCTACTGCAGCTAGAGAGTCGGGTGTGCCGCGGCTGGCGCTGTGATGACCTCATCACCATGGCATAATATTAGTATCTGTTTGTGTATGATTGTTATTGTATATTTCTCTTTATTGTTCTTTGATGTTGTGTACAATTGTTGTGATCAGGTCTGGACTCTTGCCTCATGTATGAATCTGGACTTTCGCCTTGCTCTACCTTCATGCCCACCCCCTCATTGTTAACACATGTAGCTGACGCGTCGTCTGTAATAATTAGTAATCACCTCCACTTTCACAGTATATAGTCTCAGCGGAATGAGGAGGGTTGTTCCTCATTCCGCCTCTTGTCTCTTCCTCGAATACATCGTCCTTATCCCTCGTCCTCATCGCTTGACCTCTGTGAACGCCTCGCTTCATCGTCCTTGATCCCTTGAACCTTGACAGGCGCTGGATTTCCATTGCGCATCTGGCCTCCAAACATTAGTGAGGAGTAATTTATGCTTATTGAATATTGAATAGTTTCGACATCTTGGATAATTCTATTCAGCAACCTAGTCTCCCGTGGGCAGACTAAAGACAACTTGGGGGGGGGGAGAGGTTCGTTGTCTTTAGTCTTCAGCAAACCCCCCCCCCGGAAATGAACGACCCCAGGGTCTCCACCTTCTGAGTCGTCACATCACACGACGTTACCCCGTCGTTGCCGTTAGGGACGATGACCATGCCGACTGACGCGTCGTCGTCGGGACGGCGGCGAGGGGGCAACACGAACACTCAATTCAGTCCCATCATCAACTCGGTAACCTCACTATGTACATGGATCAAGTTTTCGAATGTAGTTAATAGTATGTTTCTATATCAAACCACCATGCGCGCCGGAGAGCGCTCCGCTGACCGATTCCTGCATGGATGACCTTCCAAAAATTAGAAGGTTATTACACGCGTAAACCTCGAGCAAATGAGCTATTTATTTGTATCTAAGATATTTACTTAGGATGAGTGCTCGTCTTGCCCCTCGCCGCCGTCCCCGATGACGACGACGCGTCAGTCGGCCTTGCCATCATCCCTGACGGCGAGGACGGGGTATCGTCGTGTGATGTGACGACTCAGAAGGTGGTGACCCTGGGTTGTTCGGCTGAGGTCATTTCCGGGGGGTTGCTGAATAGAATTATCCAGTAGACATGTCGTGATATTTCCAAAGTAAAACATCTCTGCTATGATAGGCTCATCAGCTTGATTGTCGCTGAGATAATTGTTTCCGCTTTCCGCATTCAGA